>BDSL01000186.1:0-90792 GCA_003116995.1 Yamagishiella unicocca | reverse complement strand
ATGGGTGGATGGGTGGGTAGGTATGGGTGGGTGGGTGGCTAGGTGGGTATGGGGGTGGGCGGGTATAAGGCGGGGGTATGGGGGGTTTGGGGGAAGGAGGGGGATATGGGTGGGGGTGGGTGGGTGGGGGGTGGGTGGGGGTGGGGGGGGGGGGGGGGCCGTGTGGGCAGATGAGCGGATAGGCGGATGGGTGGATGGGTATGAAGGGTGGGAGGGTAGGTATGGGTGGGTGAGTGTGTATGAATGGGTGAGTGTGTATGGGTGGGTGGGTGTGTATGGGTAGGTGGGTGTGTATGGGTGGGTGGGTGTGTATGGGTGGGTGGGTGTGTATGGGTGGGTGGGTGTGTATGGGTGGGTGAGTGTGTATGGGCGGGTGAGTGGGTGGGTATGGGTGGGTGGGTGGGTGGGTGGGTGGGTATGGGTGGGTGGGTGGGTAGGGTGGGTATGGGTGGGTGGGTATGGGTGGGTGGGTGGGGTGGGTGGGTAGGGTGGGTGGGTGTGTGGGTGGGCAGAGTGGGTGGGTGGGTGGGTGGGTATAGGGGGGGGTAGGGGGGGTTATATGGGTGGGTGGGTGGGTGGGTATGGGTGAGTGGGTGGTTATGGGGGGTTGGGGGGGTGGGGGTGGTTGGGGGGTATAGATGCTTGGGGGGGTTGGGGGGTAGGGGGGGTATGGGTGGGGGGGGGGAATGGGTGGGTAGGGGGGGGTCGCTAGGTTGGGTTGGGTGCGGGTATGGGGGGGGATGAGTGGGTATGGGGGGTAATGGAAGGGTATGGGGGGTTGGAGGTGGGTATTGGAGGGTGGGTATGGGGGGGGTATAGGGGGATGGGGATGGGTGGATGGGTGGGTATGTATGGGTGGGTGGGTGGGTAGGTGGGTATGGGGGGTGGGTGGGTATAAGGCGGGGGGTATAGGGGGTGGATGGGTATGAAGGGTGGGAGGGTAGGTATGGGGGGGGTAGGTAGGGGAGGGGTATATGGGGGGTGTGTATGGGTGGGTGGGTGTGTATGGATGGTGGGTGTGTATGGGTGGGTGGGTGTGTATGGGTGGGTGAGTGGGTGGGTATGGGTGGGTGGGTGGGTGGGTGGGTATGGGTGGGAGGGTGGGTGAGTATGGGTGGGTGGGTATGGGTGGGTGGGTGGGTGGGTATGGGTGGGTGGGTGGGTAGGGTGGGTATGGGTGGGTGGGTGGGTGGGTATGGGTGGGTGGGTGGATGGGTGGGTAGGTTGGGTGAGTGGGTGGGTGGGTGGGTATGGGTGGGTGGGTGGGTGGGTGGGTATGGGTGGGAGGGTGGGTGAGTATGGGTGGGTGGGTATGGGTGGGTGGGTGGGTGGGTATGGGTGGGTGGGTGGGTAGGGTGGGTATGGGTGGGTGGGTGGGTGGGTATGGGTGGGTGGGTGGATGGGTGGGTAGGTTGGGTGAGTGGGTGGGTGGGTGGGTAGGGTGGGTGGGTGGGTAGGGTGGGTGGGTGGGTATAGGGGTGGTTATGGGGGGGGTATATGGGTGGGTGGGTGGGTGGGTATGGGGGGGGGGGAAAGGTAGGGGGGGGTTGTATGGTGTGTGTGTGTGTATGGGTGGGTGGGTGTGTATGGATGGTGGGAGGGTTTTGGGTGGGGGGTTGGGGGGGTATGGGAGGGGGGGTGGGAGGGAATTGGGTGGTGGAGGGTATGGGGGTTTGGGGGGGTATGGGGGTTTGGGGGTATTGTGGGGGTGGGGGGGTATGGGGGGGTTTGGGGTATGGGTGGGGGGGTGTGGGGGTGGTTGGGGGGTATAGATGCTTGGTGGGGTTGGGGGGTTGGGGGGGTATGGGTGGGGGGGGGCCAGGGGCCAGGGGGGCCAGGGGCCAGGGGGGCCAGGGGCCAGGGGGGCCAGGGGCCAGGGGGGCCAGGGGCCAGGGGGGCCAGGGGCCAGGCGGGCCAGGGGCCAGGCGGGCCAGGGGCCAGGGGGGCCAGGGGCCAGGGGGGCCAGGGGCCAGGGTGGCCAGGGGCCAGGGGGGCCAGGGGCCAGGAGGGGCAGGGGCCAGGAGGGGCAGGGGCCAGGAGGGGCAGGGGCCAGGAGGGGCAGGGGCCAGGAGGGGCAGGGGCCAGGAGGGGCAGGGGCCAGGAGGGGCAGGGGCCAGAGATGCAGGGGCCAGGAGGGGCAGGAGGGGCAGGGGCCAGGGGCCAGGAGGGGCAGGAGTGGCAGGGGCCAGGGGCCAGGAGGGGCAGGAGTGGCAGGGGCCAGGGGCCAGGAGGGGCAGGAGGGGCCAGGGGCCAGGAGGGGCAGGAGGGGCAGGGGCCAGGGGCCAGGAGTGGCAGGAGTGGCAGGAGTGGCAGGAGTGGCAGGAGTGGCAGGAGTGGCAGGAGTCCCAGGTAGGAGTGGCAGGAGTCCCAGAAGAGGCAGGAGTCTTATGTGACTCCATGTGACTTCATTGAATAAGAATGACTCCTGTGGCTATATGTCAGGAAGGGTATGTATGGGGCAGGAAAAGTGCGGGACAGGAATTTGCGTGGCAGGAAGGTAGCATGGTGGGAATGGTAAGGGGCAGCAGCAGATAGAGCGAGTGCGTGCGCAGCAGGAAGGTTGTGTGGCAGCAGGGAGGTTGTGTGGCAGGAAGTGTGCGGGGTAGGATGGTCTGTGCTTCCCCCCAGCCACCACTTGTGAGGTACGTAGCGGGCCACTCGGTGACACTCGTCATGGGCACTGAGGAGTGCTATGCCCTCACCATGATCACACAGCAGCAGCCGCTCCCCGACACACCCTTGGCCACCGCCTGCACTGCAGCCTGCGACCACCACTGCCGTGGTGGTGGCAAGCTGGCCTTCGGTGACTGCTCTGATGCAAACGGTTATTGGCTTGGTGCAAGGAAAGTCTGGTCTGGATGGCTCGAAGGGAAGTCAAGTGCACGAGTTTTTGGCAAGTCAACTGCTGCATTGAAACACCGATTGAAGGACTGGCGACCTCCATAAGCTTGCCCAACTGTCACGGTGGTGCAGCCTACATCCTCATAGGACAAGCATGTGCGTTGAGTGCAACTGCATCGGCCCACACTGCTGCTGGTGAAGTCCACCCATCTTCGGAACTTCGTTGTTACCACCTAGCTTGGCAGGCACCTCTGCCAGGTCGACACAACAAGTGGCCATGTGCCTTCGTTGCCGGCCTCAGCAGTCCTCACATCACTATCTACCCAGTCCAGGCGACCCCTTACGCACCATAATACAGGTATTGCATATGCCGACCTAAACAAATCTGCTAGACACACGCACCAGTAAAGCCTGCTAATACGGCAGGCCCCATCACACTACGCATTCATTCTTTGCTTGAGCACTGCACCCCAATACAACACCCCTCCTTATTTGCGTGCGGTGATATAATGCGCCCGGCGGGGCTATCAAGTCGCAACCCTTGTGCATACATGCCCTCGTAAGTGCTGTCGCAATATTCATGCATGTCTCTGTTTTACAAACGCACCCATCCCGCATTTCTGAACAACCACTGTCCACAGGTACCCAGCTACTTGGTAGGAACGCCCAGCTTCTCCAGCTCCTTCAGCCGCGTGGCGACCTCGCCGCGTATTTGTGCTTCGTATTCTGCCCCTCTTCCCAAGGCACGCATGGATTCCAGGAATGTAAGCCGCTCACGAACTTCATCCACGACCTGCGAAAGTGAATGGACCGGGGCACCGGCGGGATAGTAGATAGGTCTAGGTAAATAAAGACGGGAACCGTCTTCTTCGTGAAGCAGATGATCGTGTATATATTTTCGGTTTAGTATGCGTGGATGGAAGGGCGTGTGGAGGATGGGTTCGCGCGCTGTCCGGGACTTGACGACTGGCCTTGGCGTACCTGCTGGGTTGTGATTCTTGTGCGTGGGGAACCCGCGCGCTGTTCTGCATACCGGTAGGCTCCATCTGGTCCTGGGGCCGTTAGTGCTGGCTTGACCTTTCCAGAGCCAGTAGCATGCAGCGCCACCGGAAATGCCAACATAGTAGTAACGCCAGCATTATACTACGCAATTCGTCGCCTATGGGTGGGGGGAGCTTTCTTGGGCTGCCGGCGCCGGCCCGGTGTCCCCTCGCCTGCACCACTTCTGGAATTGCCCCCTTGCTCGTGCAATGTTCGGTTTTTCTGCCGGTCTATCTTGTCGGGGGCGAGGTGTCTTGGCCGCGGCGAGCGAGGTCCCTGTGCCTTCGGTGCGTTTCGGGGTGTCTGCTCAGGTGTGCTGGTCTTGCTGTGGTCCCCCTGCGTGGGTTAGGCCCGGCTTGCGTCTCTTAAGTCCAGGACATGGCCCCCGTCCCTTCTTGTCCTGGGTAAACCGGGCTTGAGGCCACCTAAACACTTCATTTGTTGTGTCGTAAGGTATCTTAGGTCCCCAGCCTGTATCGTGAGGCGGCGTACCAGCGTAGCGCATTCGCGCGGTTTTCTCAGCTGGCGCTGTCTCGCATGGCCCCCCGTCTGCTACCATACTTTTACAGCCTACCCAATTTGGTACCATGGACATGGTGCTATTCCTCTTGCGTTGTAGGGCAGTGTGAGTTGCGCTCGTGTGGCCCACCTGCTCTAAAAAACGCCCGTTAGAGGGATCCCTTGATAAGCATCTGCCAGGTGGCAATCCTGTCCGTTCGCGACTGCTATTTCCCGGTCCATTTGCGATCTTTTTGCGCGCAGCTTCCCAGCCCCCGCTGTAAATTTCGTGTACTGGGGACTTTTATTCTGCTCCCGGCCGAGCGGAAATGCGGCCCGTCTCAGCTGTTTCTCCGGCCACTACATTTCGGCATCGGCGGTAGAATGTACGGGCTCGGTGCTCGTGTAGCACGGTCCCGGCCCCCACGACATACGATCTCGGCTTTTTTCAGCAGGGAATGGCATGTCGAGCATCCTCCGCGATGCCTCCCGACGCTCGCTTGTAATTTTGCCATTTAGAAGTCTCCGTCCTGTAATCGGTCATTTGGCTCTGCGTTCCGTCTGTGCTGCTCGTCCGACTCGTGTACACACGCTAAAATCGGCATCGGCGGTAGTTTCATACGGTCTCGTCTGGGGCAAATCTCGCTACAATGGTCTGCTTAAGGAACAAACAAGGAGGGGTAGCACGGCAACCGATGTATTCTGGGTTCTGCCCCAAATTCGGCTCCGTCATAGTACTCATGAGTATCTGTGTGGACACTACTAGTGGCGATGAACAGCAAGCCGCGACCATGCATATTCACGACCCAAGGATGCAAGCACCAGTGCATTTGGACACGCGTGATGAGATAAGTTTCCGCCTTGTAGGAGGGGAGGCAAGCACTAATATGTGCGCAGTGAAACATCGATACTTCGTCAGCATGCATGGAGTTGAGTGGAGGACTTGGACCCGGTGGTGCGGGCATATAGGGGCGGAGTCCGCCCCTCAGTTCCCCACCCCCTTAATACACGCCAGGCTCCGGCCGGCGTAATAATAATAATATTCAACGGCGGCACTTTCATTATTTGGTGCACACGTCTCTGCCAAGGGTCTCCACACCCAAGCAATTACAACCGCCGTACCTGATCAATTTTCTCCTCGCGCACATCAATTCGTTTGGCACGTTCCGCCCGCTCCTTCGCCTCCCGTTTCATAGCCGCCATCCGCTCGTCCATTTCACGCGCGCCCTTCACACCTAGCTCCATCTGCAACGGGAGCAAGTCAGATCAGCTATTGTTAGGCAATCAGGTAGGGTTTTTGAGATGCGGGTGAAATGGTTTCCAGACAACCATGAAAATGTGCATCATCTCAGGACTGAGAACGTTATCCAGGGATGGATGACAGGAATAGCACAAGCGAAAGTACAATCCAGAACGTGGACTCTATCTGCACCCCACCAGAAGCCAGCGCCCTCACAGGCGCCAGCGGCTACCCTAGGCCCCGCAGGGCTGCCATTCAGGGCGTGAGGCCAGAGGCCCCCAGCTGGCACTGGGTTCCCCTGCGTTATCCAGAATCCGGGATCCTGCCCAATCCCGCTTGAGCATGACCGGATTTGATTAGGCAGGGTAACGACCCGACCGCGTGGATGGGGCGCCGGGAAATGGGTAATGGGGCAAAAGATAACTTTCCGCCAAGCGGACCCTATGAATAATGCCACGTATATATCGGCAATAGTACGTAGTTCATTGCGGTACTTTACTGCCGTTACGCCGCTAATTATGGCCTACGTACCTAGCTTGCTAGCATTGGTCACGCCCCAATCAACACGCACGTACCACGTACGTGTAATAATCGGCGCGATGATACGCGTCCAACTGCGAGATATGTCAAGATGCCCCCGAACATCATTCCTAGCGTTCGTGCGTGCCAGCATCTTAGTTTGTCCTTTATGCATATGAGTGAGGCACTGGATTCCGCCTGACAATGGTCCAGTACAGTACCGCTCACCAGCTTTGATAATCGGTCCTTCTCAGCCTCACGATCTAGAGCCGGTGCACCGCCCCTGAAGACCTCTCTTTCCGGTGGTGTGTCCCGAAGGATTTCGTGCTGCATTTTCTTGCCACTGAACCTACGGACATGCGTATCAGCGGTCAGTACGTAGTTCGCGGGTAATGAATTGCACGAGCAGCAACGCACAGCTGCTGCTAGCTGGAAGTAAGCAGCACCTATCTACAAGCAAGGCGGTCGGTCGTGGTCACAGAGTCGCTCACCTGCCCGGCAGCGGAGGCGCCATTGGAGGCCCCAGCCCACCGCCATCGGTCCCCACCTTGGGCACCTTGACGAGGGTTGCGGTTTTACTCTTGGGTGCCTGATAGGCGGCGGTGCCCGAGTTGAGGTGGGTTACCCACGATGAGTCACCCCCTGCGGGCAGCAAGTATGTACGGCAGGGACAGGTGGCGCGAGCGTATAGGGTGTACTAACACCCTCACCGCCCCGCCCCCGTAATACATGCTAGGCCTAGCGCCAGCGTACTCATTATTATTATTATTACGGCAGGGAACAGCAGGGAATCGGCCGGCATGACAAAAGCATAGCAGGCGCTGCGTGCGTGAGTGAGTCAAACAGCCGGGAACAGAACACATGCAACACCATATCGATATAGGTCAGCACCGAGGTACATACCGGCACCGGTACATAACGACTGCACGAAACGACTCACACACGACCTGCAATCGCACGCACCCCTGTAAGTACGTACATATACGTAGCTGGTCTATCTCTATCGCCCCATGCGTGTGGACCGAATCCGATCGAGCTGTACATATATCGCATCCCAGCCAGTACATGCTCCTCTATCTCTAAAACAGCTAGTACGTAGCGACCTGCTTCGTTGGGTCAGTTATGTGCCGCCGTTTCTAACCGCCTCCAGCAGGTAGGACAGCTAAGTAGTTGGTTGCCTTGCTAGCGTGCGTGCATAGATAGTTTTAGTGCAGCAGTGATCCGTGCACGCACCCATGTCCCAAATAAAATGGAAACCTAGCCGTTTACGTACGAAGTAAGTAATTATTCTCAGCTGCTGCGAGGGGCGGCTTAACCAATACGTAGAATGGACGGTTCACCACGAGCACAAGCCCGCAAGCTTACACAATGAAGGAACGCTGTGTACCAACGCATATGTCGCTAGGTAGGGTAAGTGTCCCTGCAACAACCCCGCCACTACCTGGAGCGACTGACAACCCCGCCACCACCTGGAGCGACTCACGCTGTAAGCTGCTGGCCACATCTTGCAGTGCTCGTTGGGACAAACCACGATCCTTCATCACTCCTGCACGACATGCATTGCGACGTTAAGCGTCGCGTTGAGTGGCTGGGGGCAAAAAATGCACCGCCTTACGTATGGATGGCGGGTAGCACTCGGGTATGGCCGCGTCAGATATTGCGGTTTCCGAGCCTTACCTTGAAGCAGATCCTGCGTCTCCTTCGTAAGAGACGACAATCCATCCTTCTTCTTGATACCGCTTTGCCCTCCCCAAGACATTTTGACGTGAACTACAGGCCTTGTGGCGGAACCAGTAGTCTTAGGTCCGCATTCATATACGGACAAGATTAAAATGCTGTATAAGTTCTACAGAAACTTTATAAGGGTTCCGCGCTTGTCACTACAGGGTAGCGACGACCGACAAGTCCGGTGACACTAATAACCTCATCATAGTATAAAGGATGTAACTATAAGGATGTCACGCATGGCGCAATGCCTTTGGGACGTGGCGAAACGAAGCCGTACGATGTAGGACGCAAGAGCTGCAATTGTGTGCTGGATCTCACGAGATACACAGCAGCAGTAGTTATGAAAAGGCTCTGCTGTCACGTCTTGACTGCAATGCCTCCCTTCAAATCCTTAGCTTACACTACACCCGTGGCACCACCTCGAATTTGTTTTCAGCTTGCTCGCCCATTGAATCGTGAGTTGGTACTATTTGCTTGCATGCATGCATGCATGCATGCAGGCAGCTCTTATGGCGACATTCTCTGCGCTAGGAACCCAGTTGCTTGTCCATTGCAGCACAAGCTAATCCCAACATCGGCCGCAGGTGCCCGCGTCAGCAGGAAGCTGCTGCACCAGGTTATCAAAATGTCATCATTGTCAGAGCTGCAGTCCACGGCGGGTGTGTGCGCCAACCCTGACCCAGCCACGGAGGGCTTCGTGTTTCAGCAGGTACGGCCTGATCGATCAATGCGCATACAGGACACGGTGCGCCGTTCCGCGTCCTCGACTACTCTGCCGCATGCAAGATTACCGATGGTCTTGTGCCTGGGGTACTTTGCGTCGTGCATGAAAGTAGTCTAGGCTTTCCTGGCGGAGGAAAACGCATGGCTGCTTGAGTTCCAGTGAGCCAGGACGGGTTTGCTTGCAGCAGTGTTACAGCCGAGGACAGCCCTTCCCTTAGCGTAGCACCACTAGGGCGGAAGACAACCACTGCGCCCTGTTCACCACTGCGCCCTGTTCACCACTGCGCCCTTGCTCGTACACTGCTCTGCCACCACGCAGCTGCGATCCGACGGGGACCCAACCCGTGTGGCAACAGCGGCAGCCGTCTATCCTACTAGGACGCGCACGGATGCCTGCCTGCACACGGCCACGTGACTTCTCGCCCCCCTGCACGCCAAACACATCACGCTTCCGTCCGTGCCACGCTCGACGCCGCGCAGACCATGTTCCGTATCCGTGACCCTACCAAGTCGCTCGACTTCTACACCCGTGTGCTGGGGATGAGGTGATGCCATACACGCGGCATGCTTGGAGGGCCTGAGGCGGCTTGGTTCGCCCGCTGCGGACCCGGCGGCGAACGAACTGTGCGGCAGTCCGCACCCAAGATACGTTATCCTATTTACGTACACACACACGCCTCGCGGCCTTGCGGCAGATTGGCCCCCCTGCGCCCCCTGCCTCCCGCACCCCGGGCCGCAGGCTGCTGACCAAGCTGGATTTCCCCGACATGAAGTTCTCCCTCTACTTCCTGGGCCACGAAGACGTCAAGGTGGGGGCAGGGGGGTAGCAGGAGGGGAAGGGGGGTAGCAGGAGGGGCAGAGGGGTAGCAGGAGGGGTTTCGGGACGCGAGGAAAACCGCTTACGACAGGCGTTTGAGATGCATGCTGGAGAGCTTGGGTGAGGAAAAGACGGAGGTCGTATGTCGACCTTCGGCGGCTAAGCGAAATGGGCGGCGGCTAGACTAACGGAAGCACGACCCCTCGTGAAGCAAGAAAACATTTCGCGAAACCGGTGGTTTTGCGCGCTAGCTGGAGAACTGGGGGAGGCGGCGAGCGATGGGAGAGCGGATAGCGCGGCAAGGCCCCGACCCGCCCGAATACTGACCCTAATGTTGCGGACGACGTGAAAAAGCCAGGAATTACCGGCGTCCGTGGTAGGAGGCCGGAGCCGCGCCGCGCCACCATGGGGGATCGGAGACCGCGAGAGCCTAGACGCAGATCCCGATGCCCGCAGACAAGAACGCAGCGACTAGCAAAAAGGCGAACAAAACCAGGTGCCCGACCCGGCGGTGGAACTCACCTGGCCAGGGCCCAGAGCGGGCGGTGATGGCGGTCGACGCGAAGCATGCGGGCAGGGGGTACCGGCGGGCGTCAGGAGCAACACCCATCTTTGGGGCGGGAGGGCAGAGATCAAAACAACGAAGGGGCCCCAGCGGCGCGGCGAAAGAGACAGGGGCGGTGAAGGGGAGGCCGTATATGCGGGGAGAGGGGTACGACGAGACCCGGTACGACGGAGTACGGCGGTTAAGAGAGATGGGGCGTGAAGATGCGGGGCAGGGGGGAAGCCAGCTGGCGAGCAGACAGGATACGGGGATGGCAGTGCGCGGTCCGGGCTGGACGGATCCCCACAGCACTGCCACAGCGAGCACGGCGCCGCCACAGTGCGACGCCGGCGGCGAGCGGCGCGGGACAAGGGGCTGCCTATTCGAGGGGTTTCGAGGAAGACCCAATTGGGGGGGGAAGAGGGGTCACTGATAGGAGATTGTGTGCAAATGGCGGGTGGGGGGGAGGGGAGGGGGGGAGGGGAGGGGGGGAGGGGAGGGGAGCGAGAGCGAGGCCGTTGGTATAGTTTGCTGTGGGTGTTTCGGGCGCGGCTGGTGGCGGGGGAAGCGGCCGTGGAGGGGGAGAGGGGGCTGGCGCGGGATGAGGGGCGGAGGGAGGAGGAGGCTGGGCGCGCGGGGAGTCCGGGGGTGTTTTACAGGCTAGGGGCGCCAGGGCTGCTGCTGCGCTGGGGCGGGCTGCGGCGGCTGCTGGGCGCCGGGGCTGTCAGGGGGGTCCGGGGCTGCTGGCTGGCCCCACTAGGTGTGGGCCGAGGCGAGTGGGGGTGCGCCGGAGGGGATGAGGGGGTGCCGGGGCGAGGGCAGGGTGGTTTCATAGGTGGCAGTAGTGGATGGCGGCCAGGAGGTCGAGGTCGCCCGCGCGGCGAGCGTGTTGGTAGAGGAAAGGGGAGGCGGCGGCGTGGTCGCGGAGCTTGGTGACCAGCCGGCGGTGGGAGTGGCCTTGGGTGACGAGGGCGCTGGGCAGCACACCCAGCGAGTCCAGCGAGGTCGTTCCCGCGGGTCATCAAACACCCGGCACGAAGCACATGTTGGTCGGCCCCTCCTTTCACTGGATGCAACCTAAACCCAATCTGTACGACGTACGACGCCTGCAGGATATCCCGGAGGACGCAGGCGACAGGGTAAGCAACCCCGACACACCGGGGGGTTTCAGGAGGGGGTTGGGAGGGTTCGGAACAAGGTTCGGTGCTTGAACCAAGCACTTCCATAGCCTTTCTGAGATGTCAGTCAGCGCTTCATTGAACGCATCGCCGCAGAAAGCACCGCCTTTGACTCCTGCCCCAGCTCGCCGGCCTCGGGACGAAGGCAGCACACGTACCTCACGCGACCGATGTCCCGCGCACCCCTCCAGGCGGTGTGGATGTTCCGGCGCAAGGCGTGCCTGGAGCTGACGCACAACTGGGGCACCGAATCGGACCCCAACTTCGCGGGCTACCACAGCGGCAACTTAGACCCCCGAGGCTTCGGCCACATCGGCTTTTCCGTGCCAGACGTGTACGCGGCGTGCAAGCGCTTCGAGGAGTGAGTTGGGTTCGGGGCCTCTGGGTCCCCAGCAGGAGGAGTGGGAGCTTGAGTCGCGTGGGGGCATCAAGCAGAACCGATGAGCACGAGCTGTTGTGAAGGTCGACGAGAGGCACTTGCTCCGTGCGTCTCCTGATCCCGCCCAACGGTCCGCCCTCCTCAAACAGGCTTGGAGTGGAGTTCCAGAAAAAGCCCGACGACGGCAAGATGAAGGGTGGGTGGGCAGGGCTGCGGGGCGTGTGGGAGTTGGTAGCGTGCGGCATTGCAGTCGGGGGGAGTGTCATCGCATGCGGGGATGTCACAGCTGGCTCACAAGCCCGCAAGCACCACCACGTCTCCAGCCAGCGTGGGCAGACACAGGGCGACAAGCCGTAAGCGCCACGGCCTGCGAGGGGGGTGAGGGCTGCCGTACGCGGTCGCTCGGCGTATCCACCTGCACACACAGGACGTGCCGCCCCAGGGTTTGGGGGGCTGCAGGTGGCAGGTCGTCCGCTGGTGGCAGGTCGTCCGCTGGTCAGATCTGTAGCCCAGCGTCGCCGACTGACATCGACGTGCACACACCACGCACCTCCCCCATCTCGCACCTTCTCCTCCTCGCTGTCGAGCCACAGCGTGCCCCCCTCCTCGCGGACTTCCTGGCCAACCCCTTCCTCGCGGATTTCCTGGCCAACCCCCTCCGTGTCCCCACCCCCGGACCCACCCACCCGTCCCAAACCCCGCCCCCGTCCCAAACAAACCTCGCCCAACCCCCCAAGCTGCCGTCCCCAACCCCCCGTCCCAACCATTCCATCCCCAATCCCCCCCTCCAAAACCTCCGACACGAGACGGTCACGGCCGTTCGCTGCTGGCAACTCACGCCTCCACGGTAACGGTCGGTATCCGGGCAGGGAGCCGGGCTGCACCGCCACTCGCCTCGCCGCACCCCATTCCGCCCACCCGTTTCTCCGTCTTACGTGTTACACGTTGCCGCCCTTTTGCTTATTCGTTTTCTTTTCCTTTACACGGCCCCGACAGGACGCCTCCACAGGTTTGCAGGTAGTCAGTCCCAGTGCTCCAGCATGCGCCCACAGAATTGGTGTCCGACGACCATGCCACTACCCTGTCCTTGTCGCGTACACGGTTATTCTGCCACCACCACCCCGTTCCCACCCCCTCCCGTTTATGCCCCCCCCCTCCGTTGGCAACCCCGATCCCAACCCACCAGTCACAAGCTCACAACCCACCGATCTCAACCCACTGTTCCAAATCCCCCGCTCCAAATCCCGTCCCCAACCGCCCTCTTCGTTCCCAACCCCACATCCCAACCCCGATCCAAATCCCGTCCCCAACCCCCGTCCCGCCTGCTGCAGGCATCGCTTTCATCCGCGACCCCGACGGCTACTGGATCGAGATCCTCAACGCCGACAACTCGCGCCAGTTCGTCAACTGGGGCAAGTAGCGCTGCGGCACCACCAGGACCTGGAACCAGCAGCAGCAACCCGCGGGGGGCAGGTGCAGGCGCTGCTTAAGCGGGACTCTGCGCGGTCGTACAAGGGCGCAGAGGGACATGGCAGTCCTGTTGCGCTGAAGGCCTGTTGGCCGCCCGCAGGAGGGGCCGGGTTGCGTGCGGAGGAGGCTGCGCAGGTTGGCGCCGTGGGTATTGTTTCCTGGGGGCTCTTGGAGTGAACCTGCGTGGGTGGGTGGGCGTATGGGTGGGCGGAGGTGAAGTGGGGGGGGGCGGCCTGGCTGGTCCCGGCTTGTTTGCGTGGGGGCAGGAAGGGGCAGGATATGGCGGGGATGTGATGGATGTGGGGGCGGGGCATGTCGGCGGGTACACGGGGGGGAGGCGGAGCGCTCGTGACGGGCGACACTGCGCAATGCGTCTCCTGACATTGACGGGCTGGCACGAGGGCTGATGGTGGTGTGGATGAACTGGAGAGTGGCCATTGCGGTGTCGGACTGCTCCGGTGCCTGGGTTTGCCTCGCATCTCCGTATTGGGGTGGTGGTAAGTGGGACCGTGGACTGGCTGGGCGCGTGTCAGCGCTGTCTGCCCCTGGCGGTCCTTGTGTGCGGCAGGTGTGTTTTGTTTGGGGCGCACTGGGCGCCAGGACGTGGTCCGTTTGGTGGGGGCTGTTGTGGGGGCCAGCACCCCGCGTCATCCGGGGCCGTCATGGTGATGCCGGCAGGGGTCGTGCACCTCGCACTGGCACACATCCTGCGGGTGTGCGGTAGGCCGCTACCGTGCCGCGTTTGGTGCGCCCCTGCACCCCGGCTGCAAAGTGCGGATGTGGCCCCCATGGCCCATTCCCGACCACACGTAAGCATGCCGGACGCAGGAGACGTCGGTGCTGGCCTGGATGCGAGGAGTACCAGGTAGCTGGCCTGATCTTGAATGAGCAGGACGAGCAAGCACCGAAAATCGCTCATAGGTCGGCAGCCGTACAATTTATTAGCTGTCCAAGAATGAATTACCCGTAAAAACGTATAGTTGTTTGTCTGGCCCCATTGAGGGGGCCGCAGGTGGACTGGCAGATGCCAAGTGGCCTACCGTACGATGTACCGTGGGTCGGTCCGGACTTTCACATCTCGCTACGCAACCGTAGCCTGTAAAAATCTGATGTGCGCTGCCTTAATGTAGATACCGATTCTGCCAAATAGCTGCGGCCGAGGTGCACACCGCGCGACTGACCGTCTCCACAACTCGCAAAATCGTGCCTCGCGCCAACTGCGCAACAAAGGGAGTCCTCAGCACGCTTCCCAAACAATCGACACCCATCCAGTCCAGAGCGCCTAGACAGCAAGTCGCGAGGAGCGCGGCCCTCGCGGAGCGCGGCCCTCAATCTGCAAGCTCCCGGCCCGGGCGGCAATGTCGTGCATCACCGCGCCCCAAGCCGACGACTGCTGGCCGGACGACGACCCGCTGCCAGCTGCGCGCCAGGCCTTCCTGCCGGCAGCAGCGCTGCCGCAACACCATGGAGACGGCGACAACGCCGACCTGGACCTGCCCGCGAGGCTTGTGTTCGGTCCGCTGCGCGCACCTTGTTCCGCGCCCGCCGCGGCTGAGGAGTGTGATGCTGGTGATGACGAGTTGGGTTCTGGGGGCCGCAGCGGCTCTGGGGACGTCGGAGGTGCGGCTGCTGGCCCCCCGCGGCACTCGCACCGGCTGCTGGAGGGGGCCGTACAGCAGCAGCCGCAGCAGCCCGCACTTGACGCTGCGGCGGCACACGGCGGCCAGGATGCTAGCACGATGGAGCAGCCGGGGCCTCCGGGCATGGCACTGGCTGCGCAGGCGCCGGTGGCAGCTGTGCGGGCGGAGACGGAGGTGGAAGCGGAAGCGGAGGCTGCTGCGCCGCGGCTCAGCCCGCCTCTGCTGCCGAGCACATGGGAGGGGCAGCCAGAGGCGAGGCGGCCGGCTGGACACATGGTCGCGGTCCGAGGCCTGGAACCCGGAGGGAGTGAGTGGGGTCTCTCGGGCCAAGCGCACTGTCAGTCCATTGTGGGAGGCACGGGATCGATAGCTGGGGCGTATGACCTGGGCCTGCTCGCACGCGGCTAGGGGCTGCTGCGCTTGGCTTTGTGCCGTGTATTGGCTGGTTCCGGGGGGTGGCCCGGACACACGTGTGCCGCCGCCGTGCCGCCGCTGTGCCGCCGCTGTGCCGCTGCTGTGCCGCCACGGTCGTGTCGTGTGTTTTTCCGTACGGGCCCTGCGGCCCACACGGTACGAGGAGGGGGACACCGGCTGCACCACGTTGACAGCAGTGCATGGAGGAGGCGGAGGCCCGCCGCCCGCCAGCAGCGGAGGCCCGCCGCCCGCCAGCAGCGGAGGCCCGCCGCCCGCCAGCAGCGGCGGTGACGGTGGTGGTGGCGGTCTCCTACTCAGTGACATGTTGCACTTCTGCTAGTCCCGCCCATTTTCAACCCAGTACTCATCGGCAACTCCCCTTCGTACCTTTCACGCCCCCCCCCCCCGCTTGCCCCGCTTGCGCGCGCGTTCCGAAGTATGAAGGCTATTCACCCACTACATTACCCCAGTCGAGTTACCGGTTTTTAACTTGTAACCCCCGCTTGCCCCACGGGTTTCCCTCGAACCCCCGCTTGCCCCATATCCAGCCCACCGCCCAACTTCTCCCATATGCGCCCCAAATGCTTCCGCAATTTGTTTGTTTCTTTTCGTCTAGCAAGCCGTCGACGGGCCGCAATATCCACAGATTCTCCGTTAGTGATTCCAAGTTCTCTGGCATGCACACTCAAGCACGTTTTCGAACTATTTGTCGGCAAGTTTCTGCCCTCCGTTTCCTATGTCGTGTAAACGGGTCTCCCCCCCCCCTTCTCCCCCAACGGCGGCGCAGGTACAGGCGCCTGGGGCGCGGTCCAGCAGCCCGAGGGCAGCGAGGACAGCCGCGCTGACGACGAAGGGGCTGACAGCGTCCGCGACGAGTGCTTCATTATACGGCCACCAATGCCTGCGGCAGACGCCGTACTACCCGTTGTGGACGAGTTGGTAGAGATGGTGCACCAGCACCTGCTGCAGCCACTGAGTGCTCCGCCGGATGATGCTGCCGCGGCTGCTGGCAGCGGGGCTAGCGCGACGTTGCGGAGCTCGGCGGCTGCGGAGGAGCATCGACAGATCATGGATGTAACGGCGGAGGGTGAGGAGGAGGACGCACCTGCTGCTGGCGAGGGCCAATCAGTTTTTGGCCCGGTGTGAAGGAAATGCGGCGTGGGAGTTGGCGGTTTGTCGTGGCTGCTGGAAGACTAAACGGATATGATATCAGACGCCCTAGCTGGCGTTGACAACCAGCAGCCATTACCATGCAGTGGCAGCGATAGCTGTACCGATGGCAGTTACGTCGAATTCCGTGTCAGTTGACAACTTAAAAGAGGAGAATCGCCCCATCACGCTTCTTGATCGTCGTGAAGCGGCACGTGCCAAACATTGTAGATGACGGTACATGCCGTGACGTTGTACGCGCTTACGTTGCGCTCTGAGCCCAAATGAAATGAAGTAGCTGACCGCACGGCTGCTAACCGTCCAACGTGCCGTTGTTCAATCAGGTTCCTGACCGAGCCCGTCCAGGCGCTTCGTTGCTTTTTGTGTCTTTGCGCGCACACACCTTCATAAAGAAAATCTGGCACTGAGGATGTATATGGTGTTAGACGATTCCTACGGCCTGTGCTGATTGGTTGCCGGTTGATGCCGGTTGATGGTTGCCTGCCTTGCAATCGAGCGCTACGTTTAGGAGGATTGGCTGTGACGCCTCGGCGATCTGTCGCTCCATTGTCGGCCGTTTCCCTTGGCGGGCAACTGCCAGATTACGCTGCTGTTCCATGATGTATATGGAAGGCGTTTATATGTTTTCATCGGCCGCGCTTGCGCCTGGTCTCTTGGACACAGGATGCGGCCGTAGGGTGGCAGACAGCATTGAGGCTAGTGGCAGCCAGCAGGAGAAGGAACGCAGCGGATGTAAAGCCCCAAACTGGAATGCTCGCCCACCTTACACCAGTGCGAGTGCCTTCATAAACTCAGGCAACCTGCGGTACTTCTGCCCACTGAGGGAGCGACCCCGGCAGCTGCGGGCCCTATATCTCAACATCCCTCGTCCCATACATGTAGCATGGCATAAGGTGGGGCCACCAGTTCCTTGCCGTGCGCTCATGCCGACCATTAACCAACGGGACCTGGTACCGGGCCCTCATCGAAGGAACATTACCGACGCCATTCCTTTAATTCAACATGCGCTCTCGCCGTATTCCAAGAAAGGCTGGCAACGGTAACCAGGGGCAGTCACCCGGCCGCGAGGCCATCGCACAGCGCCCGCCCAACGTAGCTTCACGGTGGGGGGTGAGCGCCGGGGTCACTTCGTGGGCGACTGCTGGTGCCGTTGCCGCCTGGGGTTTACAGAATGCGCGAAAGGGCAGAGGCGGGCAGCGGCAAGTGGTGGTCAGCAGTTGACGGCAGCGGGCGGATGGGTTCGTGGACGATGCGATCGCCGCCAGCAAGACGGGCAGGACGGTGCTCAGGTTAAAGATGTGCATACGCGACGTCAACAACTTATCATGGTAAGTCATCGGAAGTCCCAGGCCCCCAGACCATGGCAGCTGCCCCAGCGGACGACAGCTGAGCCGTTAGGTTAACGCGCTTACAGGCGCAAGAGCGTATGTCCCCTGTTCGCTTTGGTGTTCTAAACGTAAGCGACGTTTTCCCTTCTTAACAAACCGGTATGCCAGCTCGTCATAATCATGGGGGCAACCTGCCGTACGGTGATGGTGCAGACGTCTACACCACGGGGCCTCACAGCGCGCACGACAGCTTCATGCGCACGCACCTTAGCAATAGCGGCGGGTGTTGGGTGGGGGAACGTCGGCCATCCTAACCGGCCTTAGGGCCTGAGTGCGCAACCGGCGCGTGGGAAGCGACATACTTCTTTGGCGGCGGCTGCGGCGTGTATGCGCATGATGAATGGAAGGCCGGCTCCAGCGACCTTGGACGACCCATGCACTGCCTGTAGGCGTTGCTCGCGCCTCGTGCGATAGCCTAATGGCCGACGGGTACGTACGGGTCGACTTCGGTGAGCGGGAGAACACAGGGAGCTGAGGCGCGAAGGCTATGGAGTTCTGGGTAATCACGATGGATAGCGCAGAGAAGGTTGATCTACTAGCGAGCATGGGTTGGGGACACGACCCGCGAACTGGAATTTGTGTGGGCAAAAGTCGACTGCCAGCTCACCTCCACGAGGCCAATGATCAATCACAATACCATTGCAAAGCGTGCTTGCACCGACAGGAGTCAGGCTTTTCAGTGGGAGGGCGAGAGGCTAACAGTGAGTGCGGTGTGTCTTGGGACTCTAATAGGCGAGAGGTGTCCTATGCGGTTGTATACATCGAGACAGTACTTATGCACATAGATGTTGCAAATAGAAAACGGTTTAAATAGTGCAAGAATGAAGGTAACGCTGCTGGCACTGATGCCTCCCTCAACCTGTCCCACACCATTCGTCAGCCCTCAGATGCAGCCCTAGCACTGCAATGTTCGCAAATAATTTGAAGCGATATACACACAATAATAGCGCCTGAAGCATGGCTTTGCTCTGGTGGCCAGAGACGAACACCGCAATCTCCCAGTCCCCTTCGCCATTCCCACCAAGTAGAAGCCAGATTGCGTGCATAACGCAAAATTTTCAGGTGTGTCTTCTAGCGAACGGATGCCGCCTGAACGCGTAGCCAAACTGTCTAAAAAGCGTGGTGCAACCCATTTGTACCGAAAACATAGAAATGTCAGCTCCGGACGTTCCTATCACATAGTTTTCCATGTCATACACGGAGGGCAGTACTTTAACTGAGAGGTTGCTGCCGTACAAGGAATACTCTGCGGACAGGTGGGCCACGACTTGTGTAAGCAAGGCTTCTCTATCCATTTTAGAGACACATTTTTACAGCTCTTTAGAATTAACGAGCATTTGCAGTGAATTGGCCCTAGCGGCCCGCCATTGTGTAGCATTTCGGCTCGATAACCTCCATATTGACCAAAACTGGCTCAGATCGAAAGCTTTGCTCTTCCTTTAGCTATGATATTGATGTTTTGACCACCGTACAATGTCGGCAGGTCGCTGTCTTCCGGTCACGCCTTCTGACCTGACGCATGGCCCCGTCACCAGTATAGCACAGCAACAACCTAGCCGGTGATGAAACCTCGTTGGAAGTGTCGTGAAAGGTGGAGAAGCGGCCTGCTTCGTCTTGTATGGCTGTCCACTCTGGCCCTTCTGCTGCTGCGAGGTAAGGTGTCCCTGGAAGTCGTGCAGCTTTTTTACGTGCTACGACGGGACGTACAATTAGAGTACAACTTAATATGCAGTTTCTTCGGTTGTTGGCAGCGCAGAGCGTCACAGTAAGGCCTTGAATGGTTTGTCGCGGCTACAGCAAATTACGGAGACCATGCATTACCGTCTCTCCTCTGCATCATGCGCACTGAACCTTATCCAGGTTATCATGATGCACATTTGCAACTGTCCCTACGCAAACAAGCCATTTCTGCCTGGGCAACCCATGGTCGTTTCGCGGGCGGCTTCCACACGTACAAATGGACACGTTTGCAACTGTAGCGCGCACACGCACTTTGAATGTCACTTTGAATGAGCATAGCAGCGCAGCTTGGGACGGAATGGAGTCGGGGGCATGACACAGTGGGCGAGGTCCGGGGAGGGGTCTCCTCTCAGGGGGCAGCGGCGGTCAATACAGGTCCAAGTGCGCGCAGAGTCGATGGGTGTGCGTAACGCTGCGAAATACCCGTCGGCACGCGGGCAGCCTTGCCTCCAGGGCTGCTGATGGTGCGCAGGGGTCACCGCACCCCGCGTACCACCAGCGCGGTGACCGTGCGTCGCTGCCTGCCTGCTTGCCTCGGCCATCCGCACAGTCGCACTTGGCCATCCATTAACCTAGAAGAGCATCGTTTAGGGCATTGCTGTGCCCCGGCCCGCTGATCACACATCACCCTGGCCCCCTATTTGCACCTCCCGCTGTGCTAGGCAACCTTGGGGCTGCGGCGGGACAGCAGCAACATGACTGGCGGAGTGCAGGCTCGACAGCAGCTGCTATTGCGGACCGGCGGGTGCTACTGCAAATAACGTCACCTCCTGACGTTCCACCGCCTCCGGCAGACTCGCTGACGTTTCAGGACACGCAGCCAGCTTCGTTGGGTCCTGATGTACCACCGCCGCCGCCGGCAGACCCTCCGGCGCCTCAGGACACGCAGCCAGCTTCGTTGGGTCCTGATGTACCACCGCCGCCGCCGGCAGACCCTCCGGCGCCTCAGGACACGCAGCCAGCTTCGTTGGGTCCTGATGTACCACCGCCGCCGCCGGCAGACCCTCCGGCGCCTCAGGACACGCAGCCAGCTTCGTTGGGCCCTGATGTACCACCGCCGCCGCCGGCAGACCCTCCGATATCTCAGGATCTGCCACCAGGCTTCTTCATTTCTGATGCACCACCGCCGCCGCCAGACGAGCCTCTGCAGGCAGGGCCGCCGACATCTCAGGATCTGCCACCAAACTTCTTCGTTTCCGATGCACCGCCGCCGCCGCCAGAGGGGCCGCCGCCGCCTCAGGACTCTCAGCCTGCCTCCGTCAGTCCCGACGCACCACCGCCCCCGCCGCCGCCACCAGAACAGCCTGCGGCTCCCGACGCACCTCCACCCCCTTCTTTTCCCAACTCATCACCGCCGCCGCCAGACAGGCCGTCGCCCCCCGATTCCCCGGGACCCCCCTCCTTCCCCAGCTCACCACCGCCGGCGCCGGACAGGCCCTCGCCTCCCGATACCCCTGCACCCCCCTCCTCCCCCAATACGCCACCGCCGCCGCCAGACAGGCCGTCGCTTCCCGACTCCCCGGCACCCCCTTCCTTTCCCAACTCGCCACCACCGCCACCAGACAGGCCATCGCCTCCCGATTCCCCTGAGGACCCCTCCTTTCCCAATTCGCCACCGCCGCCGCCAGAGGCGCCGCCGACTCCCGGTGTACCCTCGGCCTCTCCTCCGCCGCTTCCCCCTCCGCCGCTTCCTCCGCCGCCGCTTCCTCCTCCCCCGCCGGCTAGCTCTCCGCCGCTTCCTCCGGCCCCACCGCCGCCGCTAGCCGCCCAGGAGCTCATATTTAATGCGCCCTTGCTTCTGCCCCTCAATCCCAACACAAACATCGACCCGCTGGCGCGCGTCGTCTCGCTGCGCCTCTCCATGCAGCTGGCACCCTCCGGCACCTACTTTTGCAACTACCTGGCTGCGGAGCTACCCCCCACCGGCCTGGGCTACATGAACGTCTCCGACAGCAGTTTCGGCAGCCGCCTCTGGTACACCCTGCCGCTCGGCTACGCGGCCATCATGGCGCCCATCGCCAACGCGCGCGACACGTTCCTGCTCATCCTCAGCGACGGAATCGGGTCCCTGTTCCGTCAGCGGTGCCGTGCAACTGCGGAATTCCGCTCCCACGCTGCGACAGACGGCGCACCCCCGACGGCGGAGGTGCTGCTGGCCGGCGGCGAGTTCCAGTCCCTGTATGTACGGGATCTTGCCACGTCATGGGGCGGTATGGTTTACTGCCACGTGGTCCACGGCGGCGCGCTGGCGGACGAGTCGTGAGTATGGGCGGGGTGTGGGAGAAGGGCGGGGGCGACGGCGAAGGGGATGGTGGTGGCAGGGCGGGGAGGGGTTTCGCGAAGGGAAGCGTTATGTAGGGTTTGAGGGCTGTCAGTAGGGCTGTGAGCGCAGGTCGCACGGCTGGCTGCACGTGCGGATGATAGCTGCATGCGGCGGCTTGACGATGGGGCCAGGATCGGGATGCGCCTGTCAAGGGACGCGGCTGGACGGTACCACGGTTTCAGGGGCGCTGGAGAAACGCACTGCAAGCATACTGGTCGGCGGTCTAGGGCCGGGCCCCTTTAACCGATTATGGCCGGAGCCTGCTCTGTTGCGAGGCAGTGTTACGTACTTTCGTCGGCGCGACCGGGGTTGGCGCGGAGCCACTGGGCTTGGGCGCAGGGAGGAAGGGGAGGCATGTGAGCTTGAGGTGCAGCGGCCATGTGGCGGAATGGTGGGCGAGGCGGTGGAGGGATCTGGGCCGACCCAGTTCCGTGCTGTGCGTCGTAAGTTGGGCCCTCGTTGGTGTAGTTGGGCGCTTCCCAGGCTCGTGGTGCTGCGCCCCACCTAGCCCACTTGCCCCGCACCCCACCCTCCCACCAATGACTAACACGGTATGTGCTTGGACCCCTCGCCCGCCTCACCCAACACCCGCAGGGCCGTCCAGGCGCTGATGCTGCCAAACGCCGTCATCGCGCCTGTGTTGTCAAACACCACCTTCTTCGGACCTCCCAAGCCGCAGGTCCGCACAACGCACCCGCACCCTAGAGCACAGCACAGCTCGCCCGGCCCCTTGGGCCGGGCACTTGGTTAGAGGGCGTTGGAGTACACGGGGGCCACCAGGCATCTGAAGGCATACCAGTCCCGGCCCCCCCGGCGCCGGTGTCCGATGCCCTTGGCGCCATGCCCCTCTCGCCTGCCCGCCTGTGCAGGCTCTCTCGCAGCCGCTCAACCACAAGTCCTTCTTCTTCTGGCTGCTCACCTCCAGCGACCCCTGCTGCAGCGACGCCAGCGCAGGCACCAGCTGCCCCGTCCTGCGGACCGTCGCTCCTGTCTTCCTATCGGACACCAACGCCACCGGCGGCGTGCCGCTCTACACCCCGTGCGACAACACCTGGTCGCTGCAGCGCAGCTTCGCGTGCCGCGTGCCGGTGGCCGCCGCCACAGCCACCGCCGCAGAGGGTGGCGGGCAGCTGCAGCTGCTGCTGTACACCGCAGCCGTTCCGTTCTGGACCTCAGTGAGGAAGTGCGCCGTACAAGGCGGTCGCCTGCTTCAGCTGCCGGACGACGTGGGCGTGTGGGGCTCGGATGCGGCGGCGACCTGGCCGCTGGGCTCGCCCGCGGAGGTGTGGGCGCTCAACACGGGCGTCAACTGCAGCCTGGCGACCCTGGCGCTCGGCGCCGACGGAGGGCCGGTGATTGGGGTGGGGCAGGCCCTCTGCGACGAAGACAGGCCCTTTGTGTGCGTGCGAGGTGAGAGGGCGCAGTTGTGACGGTGACCGGCAGGAAGGGCACTGGGTGCTAGGGTATATGCGGTTGTTGGACGAACAGCTACCTGCCTGCCTCTCACTGCCCCTGCCGCTGCGACCTACTCCCAGTTGTCCCCTCTTGACCCTGCCGCCGTGTTGTTCGCTGACGCGCCGCACTCCGTGATGGTGGCCCCGCAGAAGTGGTGATGGCCCCTATGGCACCGCCCACCCCTCCGGCAAGCCCGCCACATCCCATTGGGCAGCAGCTGCCGCCGCCGCCCTTGCAGCCGGGAATGTCGGCGCCGCCTAAGCCTCCCCGGCCTCCCCGGCCGCCACGACCCCCGCCGCCCTCTGACCTGTCGCCGCCGGACGTGTTCTTTTTTCCACCCCCCGATAGCGAGGGGCCCGACCCGCAGGTGCGAATGGGAAGGGAGGAACGAGGGGCGAGTATCCGGCCGAGTCGCGGTTGGGCCTAGAGTCCCTTCAACCTATAGTCGGATGACGATATCTACCGCGCCACCCCAGGGCGCTTGGGCCGCGTACTGCGACACTCCTCCTCGCCTTTCCTCATTCCCTATCTCCGTACGCCGTAAGCAACGTGTTCGTTACCCCACGCGCAGTTAGCAGCGCTGCTGCGCATCGCCTCCGAGTTCGACTCGGGCCCCGGGTCCCAGTGCGACCTGTCCTCCTGGACCGGTGAGTCCAGCCCCTGCGACTGGCCGCGGGTGGCCTGCCAGGCTGCCAGCGACGGTGCCGACGGCTATGTGATTAGCCAGCTGAACCTAACGTCCTGCTGGGGCCTCGGCAACGATACCACGGTGGGCGGTATGGATTTCCCCACCAGCGACCTGCTGCAGCTGGCGGGCCTTGAGACGCTGCTGCTCACGGACACGGGCGTCACGGGACCGCTGCCCGGCGTGCTGGCGCGCCTGACCGCACTGCGCGACCTGGACATCGGCTACGATCGCCGGACCGTGGCCGAAGCCTCGGGCAAGCTGGCAGCCGGCGGCATGTACGGCACGTTGCCTGCTGCCTGGTCCACGCTGACGCAGCTGTCGGCTCTGGACCTCAGCGGCGCGGCGCTGCGGGGCACCCTGCCCGGGGGGTACGGCGTGCTGCGGGGCCTGGAGCTGCTGGACCTGACGGCGCAGACGGTGGACGCATCGGGGGCCGACCTGCCGCCGCCAACCGGTGGCCTTGTGGGCGGCCTGCCCGCGGAGTGGTCGCTGCTGCCGCTCCTGGAAGAGCTGTCCGTGGCGGGGCACAGCAGCCTGGCGGGCTCGCTGCCGGCGAGCTGGGGCGTAGGTCTTACCTCCATGACCGCCCTTAGCCTGTCCGGCAGCGGGCTGTCTGGCAGCCTGCCCCCATCCTGGAGCGGCTTGGCGGCGCTCAGCGAGCTGGACGTGTCCCGGAACAACCTCACGGGCGCGCTGCCCACCAGTTGGTCGGCCCTCACGAAGCTGCAGGCGCTGGACTTATCATCTAACAAGCTGAACGGCGTCTTGTCCGCCGAGTGGTCTGCGCTGCGCTCGCTGGTTGCGCTCAACGCGTCCAACAATGCGGCTCTGGGCGGTTCGTTGCCAGACCAATACAGCACGTTCAGAGGCCTTCGGGAGCTGAACATGGGGGGCTGCAACCTGACAGGTGAGAGAGCGTGGTTGGCGAGAGACCGCGTGTTCTCGGCGGCGCTCAGCTCTCTTGGATCGACAGGAGACGGGCGTCCGTGGTCCCCTAAACCCTAAAACCCTACACCTGGTGCCGGCATAATTGCAATCCGTCCTGACATCGCACATCGGGCTGGTTAGCTGGCTAGCTGAGCACCAGGGTGCAACAGGGAGAAGCAGCCACACCGCCGCCAGGCTCGCTGACCGCGCCAGCTGTCGCATCCCGTTTCACACTTATCACAGGCTCACTGCCGCTTTCGTACAGCAGCTTTGCGTCGCTGGCAGTATTGCGGCTGGGCGAAAACATGCTCAGCGGTGCGCTGCCGGCCGCGTACTCAGCGCTGACGTCCCTCAAGGCAGTCGAGCTGGGAGGGAATGTGCTCCAGGGGATCCTGCCGCAGGGGTGGTCGGCGCTAAGGCAACTACAGGTAAGGGGCGAGGGTGGGCGTTGTAACCGACCCGTGTGTCGTGGGGGAGAACGAGCTCATGCGCGTTACTTGCAGCTAAGCCGCGAAAGCAAGCCAAAGCAGTACGATCGGGCACTGGGAGGCGGAGGGGTGCTTGGCGGAGGAGTGAGGCCTGGGCTCACTTGACCTAATACTCCTGCTCCACTTCCAGTCCGTCGTCTTGCCGAACATCGCGTTGCATACAGCACTCCCGCATCTGATGCCTGCCCTTCGCCGACCTGCGCTTCGGCCCCTCTCCCACAGGTGCTGAACGTGTCGCAAAACAACCTCACGGGCCCCATGCCCCTGACGTGGAGCGCCCTGGCGTCTCTCGGCCTTCTTGACACGTCGTACAACCGCCTTACCGGACCATTGCCTGATGTGTACAGCGCCATGCGGGCTCTTAACCAACTCGATGTGTCGTACAATCGGCTGACGGGCGGACTTCCGGGCGTTTGGAGTGCTCTCTCCACGCTTTCGTACATGGACGCATCTGGCAACAGCATACCCGGCTCCACATCTGGTCTGGGAGGTCCGCTGCCGAGCACCTGGTCGGCATTGGTGGGACTGCAGCACTTGGGTCTCGCTGGTACCGCTCTGAACGGCACGCTACCAGGTTCATGGTCAGTGCTGTCGCAGCTGACGCATCTGGGTCTGGAGGCGTCAAGCGCAGGGGCCGACAGCCGTGGCGCGCTATCCGGCTCCCTCCCCCAACAGTGGAGTGCCCTGTCGTCGCTGCAGTACCTGGGCTTCTCCGGCCAGAGTGGGCTGAACGGCACGCTGCCGCCTGGATGGTCGACACTGACAGCGCTGTCCAGTCTCGACCTGAACGGTGCCGCACTGCGCGGCTCGCTGCCCCGCGGATACAGTGCCCTGAGCAACCTGATCAATCTGGACTTGACAGCGCCAGCAGCAAATGCAGGTCAGCCTGGCAGCGGATTCATCGGCGGTCTCCCCGCTGAGTGGTCGGCGCTGTCGGCGCTCGAAATACTATCTTTGTCAGGGCAGAGTGGTCTTGGGGGCCCGTTGCCGGCGAGCTGGGGTGCGGGCCTTCCCTCCCTGTCCTTCCTAAGCCTGTCCGGCAGCGGGCTGTCAGGTAACCTGCCCCCATCCTGGAGCGGCTTGGCGGCGCTCAGCGAGCTGGACGTGTCCCGGAACAACCTCACGGGCGCGCTGCCCACGTCTTGGTCTGCCCTATCGAAGCTCCAAGCGCTCGATACGGCGTACAATGGCCTGCGCGGCGTCCTGCCCATACAGTGGTCTGCGCTGGCGTCTTTGGCTGCGCTCAACGCATCCCACAATGCGGCTCTGGGTGGCTCGCTTCCCCCCAGCTACAGCGCCCTCAAGGCCCTGCAGGAGCTCAATATGGAGGCATGCAACCTGACAGGTGGGAGTGAGGCTGCGGCCGGGGAGTGTTGCATACGGGAACATAGCTGACGCCGGGAAGGTGTACCGCAGCTGGCTCGAAAGGAGACGGATATGGCTTCCTGTGTTGGGGCCGGAACCGGAGCAGGAGCGATCCTAATGGGGCTTGTCCGGGTCCTGGCGGGAGGGGGCCTTAATAGTGCCAACCAGCGCCTGCTGCGTCGCGATGAAGGCCCCCACTGCGGTCTCATCGCCACTGCGGCACACTCGGAACCAGTTGTGCCTGAGGCGCGGGTTGCAGCAGGCGGGGCAGCAAGTCTGTATGGGTGTCGGAGCCTGCACCCGAGCTGATCCGTGGTGTTCTTGAGCATGCGACAGTCTCGACGGAGGAACAGACACCGCGTGCCCTGTCAACAGAAACGCAGGGACCCAAGGTTGAATGCGGAATGCAGTATAACACGGCAAACTGTTAACGCATCACCATAGAGGATGACCTGGTCAGGCAATTATTTCTACTGGTTCGAACAATTTTGCTGATAAGATACACTCTTGTACGTGTTTCTCCTGTTTGCAGGCATCCTGCCACCGTCGTACAGCAACCTTGCGTTGCTGGAAGCGCTGCGGCTCGGCTCCAACGACTTGATCGGCACGCTGCCAGCCGCGTACTCGGTGCTGAGACAGATGCAGGTGATTGCGAAAATGAGATGGTTTGGTTGTTTGGTTACGACGGCCAGTAAGCGTGGCGCGCAATTTAGGGAGGGCGGCCAGGCCTAAACGACGTGCACCTGCGGCGGGAAGGCAGGACTGCGCGGACTTCCTTTTGACGCGCGCATCAATCGCCTCACGGTGCTAACATGTCCGTCAACTTGCCAAACGAGGCGCACATGACGTTGCATACAGCACTCCCGCATCTGATGCCTGCCCTTCGCCGACCTGCGCTTCGGCCCCGCTCGCACAGGTGCTGAACGTGTCGCAAAACAACCTCACGGGCCCCATGCCCCTGACGTGGAGCGCCCTAGCGTCTCTCGGCCTCCTCGACACGTCGTACAACCACCTTACGGGACCCATGCCCGGATCATACAGCGCCATGCGGGCCCTTGGGTTACTGGACGTGTCGTACAACCAGCTGACAGGCGTGCTGCCGGATACATGGAGCGCTCTCTCCTCAATATCCTACCTGGATGCATCCGGCAACAGCATACCCGGCTCCGCATCTGGTCTGGGAGGTCAGCTGCCGAGCACCTGGTCGGCATTGGTGGGACTGCAGCACTTGGGTCTCGCTGGTACCGGTCTGAACGGCACGCTACCAGGTTCATGGTCAGTGCTGTCGCAGCTGACGCATCTGGGTCTGGAGGCGTCAAGCGCAGGGGGCGACAGCCGTGGCGCGCTATCCGGCTCCCTCCCGCCACAGTGGAGTGCCCTCTCGTCGCTGCAGTACCTGGGCTTCTCCGGCCAGAGCGGGCTGAATGGCACGCTGCCGCCTGGATGGTCGACACTGACAGCGCTGTCCAGTCTCGACCTGAACGGTGCCGCACTGCGCGGCTCGCTGCCCCGCGGATATAGTGCCCTGAGCAACCTGATCAATCTGGACCTGACGGCGCCAGCAGCATATGCGGGTCAGCCTGGAATGGGATTCATTGGCGGTCTTCCCGCTGAATGGTCGGCGCTATCGACGCTGGCTGCATTATCTGTATCGGGGCACAGCGGTTTAGCAGGTGTTTTGCCTGCGAGCTGGGGTGCGGGGCTCATCTCAATGTCAAACCTCAACCTCTCCGCCGACGGGCTGTCAGGTAACCTGCCCCCATCCTGGAGCAGCTTGGCGGCGCTCAGCGAGCTGGACGTGTCCCGGAACAACCTCACGAGCGCGCTGCCCGTGTCTTGGTCTGCCCTAACGAAGCTCCAATCGTTCGATGTCTCGTACAACGGTCTAGGCGGGTTCCTGCCCGTTGAGTGGTCTGCGCTGACCTCTTTGGCTGCGCTCAACACATCCCACAATGCGGCTCTAGGTGGCTCGCTTCCCCCCAGCTACAGCGCCCTCACGGCCCTGCAGGAGCTCAATATGGAGGCATGCAACCTGACAGGTGGGAGACGGGTGGCACACACGGCCTCCCACGACCCAAGGGGGTTCCCTTCGTGTCTACCCATCCGGCCCTGTCCTGGGAGGGACATTGGTTGATGTGGCGTGTCCGTCTTGTCGGCAGGCAGCTGACTCTTCTAGGGAGAGGCGATTGGTGTTGTGTACTTATCAAATTGTTTGTTGCTCCGCGCCCTCAACCGCACGTGCAGGTGTCCTACCGTTGTCGTACAGCTCCCTCTCCTCCCTGGTGGCGATGCGGCTCGGCTCCAACAGCCTCAGCGGGGTCCTGCCCGCAGTGTACGCGGCACTGAGTGGTCTGCAGGTAGGGCCCTTACGCAAGATTGTACTCGCTGCCTCGGGCACCATGCCACCCCACCAAACAGATGGGGCGGATCGCGTGCTTACGCCCGCTCATATCCTGTGTGTGACTCACGCACCAACAAACTCACCAACTGAGCGCAGGTGTGCAACGTGTCGTACAACCGCCTTACGGGTCCCATGCCCGGATCATACAGCGCCATGCGGGCCCTAGGGTCACTGGACGTGTCGTACAACCAGCTGACGGGCGTGCTGCCGGATACATGGAGCGCTCTCTCCGCAATATCCTACCTCGACGCATCTGGCAACAGCATACCCGGCTCCGCATCTGGTCTGGGAGGTCTGCTGCCAAACGCCTGGTCGGCATTGGTGGGACTGCAGCACTTGGGTCTCGCTGGTACCGCTCTAAACGGCACGCTACCAGGTTCATGGTCAGTGCTGTCGCAGCTGACGCATCTGGGTCTGGAGGCGTCAAGCGCAGGGGGCGACAGCCGTGGCGCGCTATCCGGCTCCCTCCCGCCACAGTGGAGTGCCCTGTCGTCGCTGCAGTACCTGGGCTTCTCCGGCCAGAGCGGGCTGAATGGCACGCTGCCGCCTGGATGGTCGACACTGACAGCGCTGTCCAGTCTCGACCTGAATGGCGCTTCGCTGAGCGGATCCCTTCCCCCTGGTTACAGTGCGTTAGTAAAGATAAGATTGATGGACCTGACAGCGCCAGCAGCATATGCGGGTCAGCCTGGCAGGGGCTTCATCGGCGGGCTGCCTACGGAATGGTCGGCGCTGTCGTCACTCGTTGCATTGTCGGTGTCCGGGCACAGCGGTTTAGCAGGTGTATTGCCGGCGAGCTGGGCTGCGGGCTTACCGACCATGTCCTCCCTCAACCTGTCCGGCTGCGGGCTGTCTGGCAGCCTGCCCCCATCCTGGAGCAGCTTGGCGGCGCTCAGCGAGCTGGACGTGTCCCGGAACAACCTCACGGGCACACTGCCCAACGGTTGGTCCCTATTTAAGAAGCTGCGCGGGTTAAACGTGTCGTACAATCGTATTACGGGCCCCATGCCCGACGTATATAGCGCCATGCGTGCTCTTGATGTCCTGGACGTGTCGTACAATCGGCTGACGGGCGCGCTTCCTGGTACATGGTTTGCTCTCTCTACGCTTTCATACTTGGATGCATCTGGCAACAGCATACCCGGCTCCACATCTGGTCTGGGAGGTCCGCTGCCGAGCACCTGGTCGGCATTGGTGGGACTGCAGCACTTGGGTCTCGCTGGTACCGCTCTGAACGGCACGCTACCAGGTTCATGGTCAGTGCTGTCACAGCTGACGCATCTGGGTCTGGAGGCGTCAAGCGCAGGGGGCGACAGCCGTGGCGCGCTATCCGGCTCCCTCCCGCCACAGTGGAGTGCCCTGTCGTCGCTGCAGTACCTGGGCTTCTCCGGCCAGAGCGGGCTGAATGGCACGCTGCCGCCTGGATGGTCGACACTGTCAGCGCTGTCCAGTCTCGACCTGAATGGCGCGTCGTTGAGTGGCTCGCTGCCCCGCGGATACAGTGCCCTGAGCAACCTGATCAATCTGGACTTGACAGCGCCAGCAGCAAATGCAGGTCAGCCTGGCAGCGGATTCATCGGCGGTCTCCCCGCTGAATGGTCGGCGCTATCGATGCTGGCTGCATTATCTGTATCGGGGCACAGCGGTTTAGCAGGTGTTTTGCCTGCGAGCTGGGGTGCGGGGCTCATCTCAATGTCAAACCTCAACCTCTCTGGCGATGGGCTGTCTGGCAGCCTGCCCCCATCCTGGAGCAGCTTGGCGACGCTCAGCGAGCTGGACGTATCCCGGAACAACCTCACGGGTGTGCTGCCCACCAGTTGGTCGGCCTTCTCGAGGCTTCAGGAGCTCGACATGTCGTATAACCGCCTGACGGGCCTCCTTCCCAGTGCATGGGCGTCCCTCGTAGCGCTTTCGTACCTGGATGCATCCGGCAACAGCATACCCGGCTCCACATCTGGGCTGGGAGGTCTGCTGCCAAACGCCTGGTCGGCATTGGTGGGACTGCAGCACTTGGGTCTCGCTGGTACCGCTCTGAACGGCACGCTACCAGGTTCATGGTCAGTGCTGTCGCAGCTGACGCATCTGGGTCTGGAGGCGTCAAGCGCAGGGGGCGACAGCCGTGGCGCGCTATCCGGCTCCCTCCCGCCACAGTGGAGTGCCCTCTCGTCGCTGCAGTACCTGGGCTTCTCCGGCCAGAGCGGGCTGAATGGCACGCTGCCGCCTGGATGGTCGACACTGACAGCGCTGTCCAGTCTCGACCTGAATGGCGCGTCGTTGAGCGGATCCCTTCCCCCTGGTTACAGTGCGCTAATAAAGATAATATTGATGGACCTGACGGCGCCAGCAGCATATGCGGGTCAGCCTGGAATGGGATTCATTGGCGGTCTTCCTGCTGAATGGTCGGCGCTATCGACGCTGGCTGCATTATCTGTATCGGGGCACAGCGGTTTAGCAGGTGTTTTGCCTGCGAGCTGGGGTGCGGGGCTCATCTCAATGTCAAACCTCAACCTCTCTGGCGATGGGCTGTCTGGCAGCCTGCCCCCATCCTGGAGCAGCTTGGCGGCGCTCAGCGAGCTGGACGTGTCCCGGAACAACCTCACGAGCGCGCTGCCCGTGTCTTGGTCTGCCCTAACGAAGCTCCAATCGTTCGATGTCTCGTACAACGGTCTAGGCGGGTTCCTGCCCGTTGAGTGGTCTACGCTGACCTCTTTGGCTGTATTCAACACATCCCACAATGCGGCTCTGGGTGGCTCGCTTCCCCCCAGCTACAGCGCCCTCAAGGCCCTGCAGGAGCTCAATATGGAGGCATGCAACCTGACAGGTGGGATTGGGGCTGCGGCCAGGGCGATATGGTCGTGCTGGCTGCAACAGTATGTAACGCGCTATACGATGAAGCTTTGCCACGTAGTGGGCGGAAGGTTGGAAGCCTGGCATGGTCGTGCACTGTCAGTGCCCCGTAGAGTTCTTCCTAGCGCTGAGTTCTTCCTGTGCTGCCGGGAGATAGGGCCGATAAAGCACAGTGCGGCTGGCTGGGGTAACGTGTGCTGACTAGCGTTAACTCACTTGCTCGCTGTTAACAAGCAGGCATGCCCCTGACACCCTTGCGTCGATGATTATTTATTGCACGTGCAGGTGCCCTGCCGCTGTCGTACACCTCCTTGTCCGCTCTGGTAGCAATGCGGCTCGGCTCGAATAGCCTTGGCGGGGGCCTGCCGGGAGTTTACACGGCACCGAGTGGTCTGCAGGTAGGGGCCTCATACTTCAGGCAATGCGTGTACCTGCCGCCTCGGCCGTTGGGCCCGAAACCCTGCACCCTGCCTGCCATCCATGCGCGCTTCAACAACCTCAACAACTGAACGCAGGTGTTCAACGTATCGTACAACCTCCTTACCGGACCAATGCCTGATGCGTACAGCGCCATGCGGGCTCTTAACCTACTCGACGTTTCGTACAATCGACTGACGGGACCCCTTCCGGATACATGGAGCGCTCTCTCCACGCTTTCGTACCTGGACGCATCTGGCAACAGCATACCCGGCTCCACATCTGGTCTGGGAGGTCAGCTGCCGAGCACCTGGTCGGCATTGGTGGGACTGCAGCACTTGGGTCTCGCTGGTACCGCTCTGAACGGCACGCTACCAGGTTCATGGTCAGCGCTGTCGCAGCTGACGCATCTGGGTCTGGAGGCGTCAAGCGCAGGGGGCGACAGCCGTGGCGCGCTATCCGGCTCCCTCCCGCCACAGTGGAGTGCCCTGTCGTCGCTGCAGTACCTGGGCTTCTCCGGCCAGAGTGGGCTGAACGGCACGCTGCCGCCTGGATGGTCGACACTGACAGCGCTGTCCAGTCTCGACCTGAATGGCGCGTCGTTGAGTGGCTCGCTGCCCCGAAGATACAGCGCGCTAACTAGGATAACAATGCTTGACCTGACGGCGCCAGCAGCATTTGCTGGTCAGGCTGGCAAAGGCTTTACTGGCGGCCTTCCCGCTGAGTGGTCATCACTGTCGTCGCTCGCTCTGCTCTCCGTGTCTGGGCACAGCAGTCTGGCCGGGGCGTTGCCGGCCAGTTGGGGTGAGGGTCTCAGCTCGATGTCATTCCTGAACGTGTCTGGTGATGGGCTGTCTGGCAGCCTGCCGCCATCCTGGAGCGGCTTGGCGGCGCTCAGCGAGCTGGACGTGTCCCGGAACAACCTCACGGGCACACTGCCCACCTCTTGGTCGGCCATTTCGAAACTTCAGCTGCTGGATGTGTCGTACAACCGCCTGAGCGGGTTCTTGGCCGTTGAGTGGTCTGCCCTGGCTTCCTTGGCTGTGTTGAACGTGTCGTACAACGCGGCTCTGGACGGCTCGCTTCCAGCCAGCTATAGCGCCTTCAGGCGCCTGCGGGAGCTGAATGTGGAGGGTTGCAACCTGACAGGTGGGCGAGCAGCGGGCAGGGGCGCACACGGGCCGCGGCAACGCCGCGGCAGGGAGCGATTTTGCCTTTTCCACGCTTCCAGGAAGCGTAGATCTACTTGTCTATCTTACTGCGAAGGGCAAACGTAGTGAGAAGAAACAGGGAAAGGCTACAAGCAGCATGGCGCGCACGTGTGTCTGTGCTCTTGCGCTGCCCGCATACATGCGTTAACGCCCTAGCCAGCCGAGGGAAGACGCCTTTGGAGACGTTATGCTTGGCCGCAGTAGGGGGACAGGCTTTGAGCTCTTACCGCGCCCTCAACCGCACGTGCAGGTGTCCTACCGTTGTCGTACAGCTCCCTCTCCTCCCTGGTGGCGATGCGGCTCGGCTCCAACAGCCTCAGCGGGGTCCTGCCCGCAGTGTACGCGGCACTGAGTGGTCTGCAGGTAGGGCCCTCACGCAAGATTGTACTCGCTGCCTCTGCTACATAAGGGGCGGGTCCCGTGATCGCGCCCGCTCATATCCTGTGTGTGACTCACGCACCAACAAACTCACCAACTGAGCGCAGGTGTGCAACGTGTCGTACAACCGCCTTACGGGTCCCATGCCCGGATCATACAGCGCCATGCGGGCCCTAGGGTCACTGGACGTGTCGTACAACCAGCTGACGGGCGTGCTGCCGGATACATGGAGCGCTCTCTCCGCAATATCCTACCTCGACGCATCTGGCAACAGCATACCCGGCTCCGCATCTGGTCTGGGAGGTCCGCTGCCAAACGCGTGGTCCGCCTTGCTGAGGTTGCGGCACCTGCATATAGCAGGTACCGCTCTGAACGGCACGCTACCAGGTTCATGGTCAGCGCTGTCGCAGCTGACACATCTGGGTCTGGAGGCGTCAAGCGCAGGGGGCGACAGCCGTGGCGCGCTATCCGGCTCCCTCCCCCCACAGTGGAGTGCCCTGTCGTCGCTGCAGTACCTGGGCTTCTCCGGCCAGAGCGGGCTGAACGGCACCCTGCCGCCTGGATGGTCGACACTGACAGCGCTGTCCAGTCTCGACCTGAACGGCGCCTCACTGAGCGGCTCGCTGCCCCGCGGATACAGTGCCCTGAGCAAGATGACTGTGCTTGACCTGACGGCGCCGGGAGCATATGCGGGTCAGCCTGGAAAGGGATTTGTCGGCGGCCTTCCCGGGGAGTGGTCGTCGCTGTCGTCACTTGCTCAATTATCTGTGTCAGGGCACAGAGGATTGGCGGGCGTATTGCCGCCGAGGTGGGGCGGCGGCCTCACCTCGTTATCTGTATTGAACGTCTCCGGCGACGGGCTGTCAGGTAACCTGCCCCCATCCTGGAGCGGCTTGGCGGCGCTCAGCGAGCTGGACGTGTCCCGGAACAACCTCACGGGCACGCTGCCCACCTCTTGGTCGGCCATTTCGAAACTTCAGCTGCTGGATGTGTCGTACAATGGTCTGCGTGGCCTACTGCCCGTCCAGTGGTCGGCTTTTGCGTCCCTGGCTGTCCTCAACACGTCCCACAACTCAGGCCTAGGAGGCGCGCTGCCTTCCAACTACAGCGCCCTCACGAGCCTGCGGGAGCTCACGATCAAGAACTGCAGCCTGACGGGTGGGTGGAGTGGGAGGGCAGGGGCCCGGACGGAAGGCGCATTCGAATGGAGAAGCTGCAAGAAAAAGCGGGGCTGTTGTTAGTCGTTGTTGTGCATGAGGACGTCCATCCTGCCCTTCTCGTTGGGGCCCAACACAGCCACCCAGCGCATTGAAGCGATCCTGCTTACACACCACTGCTTACACACCACTGCTTACACACCACTGCTTACACACCACCCGACTGACATCCGCTCGTGTTCACCTCCTTGTGGTCCCTCGGTCAGGCCCCCTGCCGTTGTCGTACAGCGCGCTGTCATCAATGCTGGCCCTGCGGCTGAGCTTCAACTCCCTCAGCGGCTCCTTGCCTGCCGCCTACGCGGCCCAGAGCTCCCTGCAGCTGCTGGATCTGTCGTACAACAGGCTGGACCAGGAGCTGCCGCGACAGTGGGCAGCTATGCGCGAGCTGAGGGTGAGGGGTGGGGGCTGTCCAGGCAGCGACTTTCATGTGCGTTGGGTGTCATCTTCCCTCCTCGTCAGACCAGTGCGGACAAACGACCTCGGACGGCGCGTGCGTTTTAGGGATACGGTGCAACGCGTTTTGGAGCCGCTCTCCTCTGTCTACAACGCCGCATCTCTGTCTCCTGCCCTCTTCCTCTCCAACCTGGGTGATGCCATCGCACTGGCGCACCTCTGCGGCACCTCCACTGCGCCCAGCCGCACCCATATCGCCCCAACCGCCTCGTATGACACCCCCTCCTCCTCCGCGCTCGCCAACACAGGTGCTCAATGTGTCGTACAACCGCCTCACGAGCAGCCTCCCCGAGGCCTGGAGCGCCATGTCGCTGCTGGACTCCCTCGACGTGTCGTACAACCGCCTCACCGGCGGCCTGCCCGACGTCTGGAGCTCCTTCTCCTCGCTGGCCCTGCTCAACGTCTCGCACAACGGCGTCATCGCCGGCTCGCTCCCGCCCGCCTGGTCGGCGCTGCCGCGCCTGGCCTCCCTGGACGCCTCCGCCAACTTCCTGGACGGCACCCTGCCCGACTCCTGGTCCTCCCTGCGGCCGCTGCGGCGGCTGCACCTCGCCAGCAACGCGCTGTCCGGGCTGCTGCCGCCGTCGTTCTCCGCCCTCAGCTCGCTGTCCTACCTGGACCTCACGGACAACCAAATGACGGGGAGCGTGCCCGCCACATGGCTGCGTGCGGGGGGCGGCCTGCCAGCGCTGCAGGAGCTGCGGCTGGCGGCCAACAGCCTGGTGGCGGGGCTGCCCGACGTGCTGGCGCCCGTGCTGGCGGCGGCGTTCGAGGGCACGGGGGTGGGGGCCGACCAGGTGGAGCTGACGGCCGCGGCGGCCGCAGCGGCGGCGGCGGCCGGGTACGCACCGCTGCGGCTGCTCAACGTGTCGTACAATGCGCTCGGTCCCGCGGAGCTGCCCGCCGCCGCCCAGCCGTACATGTCGTACCTGGTGGCCCTGGACCTGACGAGCTGCAGCTTGACTGGCTCCCTGCCGCCCTCGTGGAGCCAGCTGGCGGCCCTCACCGCGCTGTACCTGGCCAGCAACGACCTCACCGGCACCATGCCGCCAGAGTGGGGGGCGCTGGGGGGGACCGCGCGCGCTGCGGCGAACGGCGGCAGCGGACGCCGCCGCCTGTCTGTGCCACACGCGGCGGCGGCGGCAGCTGGCGCGCACCGGCGCCTCGGAGCATTTTCCGACGCTGCCAACGTCGCCGAGGAGCAGGAGGAGGAGGAGGAGGAGGCACCGGGGCAGCAGGGCCCCGCCGGCTTACAGCGGCGGCGCATGCAGCAGGGGCCATCCGGTGACGGGCTGGTGGCGCTGCAGCTGCAGGACAACCAGCTGCACGGCCGCCTGCCGGCCGCCTGGTCGGCTCTGGGGTCGCTGACGCAGCTGCAGCTGCAGGGCAACCAGCTGCAGGGACCCATCCCCGCGACCTGGGCGGCAGGCATGACCGCCCTCAGCCAGCTCAACGTCACGGCCAACGCGCCAACCCCCGGCGTGTGCGGCACCAACCCGGGCGGCGTCTTGTGGCCGCAAGACCAGACAGATTTCCCGCCCCTGCTGCCATGCATACCCAGCCCGCCGTTCCCACCGGCGCCGCCGAGTCCGCCGGCACCACCGGCACCACCGGCGCCGCCGCCGACTCCGCCGGTGCCGCCGCGTCCTCTTGGGCTGCCGCCACCCAAGGCACCACCCAGCCCGCCGGAGCCAGCGCCACCGCCTCTGGCGCCACCACCCGTACCCCCCTCGCCCCCCCCGCGCCGCCGTCCCCTCCTCTCCCGCCCTCTCCCACGCCGCCGCAAGGAGCTGGTCTCTCCCCCAGCCCGTCACCTGAGATTGCCCCTGGTAAGCCACACTCGCGAATAGGAGGGGGTTGAACAGCGCCGCTCTCCGGCCCTCCCCACCCCCCCTTGCACTGCTGTCCGCCCTCGCACCCCACCTTTAGACCCTCCTCGCAGCTTTAGACCCTCCTCGTAGCCGGCTCACATGCACTTGCACATCAGCCCTCTAAAGTCATGAGCCGGTGCACTGGTAGCCGCAGCTGGCCGGCCCCCGGGACCTCCGCGGCCCCCCACCTGCCCCCGGGACCTCGCTGACCTTGCCCCGCCCCCCCCCTTTTCCGCCCTCACTCGCGCCTCCCTGCGCTGCTGCAGAGGGAGGTGACTCCAGCAGCAGCAGCGGCTTCAAGCCGTGGTGGATCGCGGTCATCGTGGCGAGCATCGTCGCCGCGCTGCTGCTGCTGCTGCTGCTCGTCGCCATCTTCCGCCGCCGCAGCCGCACAGCCGCATACCTGGAGGGGGAGGAGGAGGACGACGACGACGACAGAGGAGCGCCACCGCCTGGAGCGCTGCTGGCCTCGGCCGCTGCCTCCTCGGCGTACAGGTCACCGCCTGGTGCTGCTGCTGCTGCGGTGGCGGGCGCGACGTCGCCTCTGACACGGTCGCAGCCGCGGCCGCCTCCTGGGCTGGACCGTCCGTCCATGTACGAGCGGTACCACAACCCGGTGTTCGTGGGCGGCGAGGAGACCACCGGACTGGCCAACTGGCAGGACGTGATGAGCGCCTTCTTCCTAGTGGAGCAGGAGGGGTACGACTCGCCGGCGCCCACTCCGCCGCCGCCGCCGCCACCGCCGGAGCAGCCGCTGTCGCTGTCGCCGCAGCGGCCGCCGCCACCGCCGCCCCGGACGCCGCGGGCGGTGTCTCCGCCTTCGCGGCTGGTATCGCAGCAGCGGTCAGTGATGGTGGTACCGCCACCGCCCGCTCAGCTGCGGATATTGCAGCAGCAGTCAATCGGAGGCACTGAGGCCCGCAGGTACGGCTCGGCAGGGGGCAGGAGGGAGGGGGGGGCAGGAGGAAGGGGGGAGGAGGGGGAGAAGGGGGATTGCAAAAAAGAACCGACTACTCGACGGAGGAGGGAGAGGGAGGAGGGGGAGGTTGCGAGGGGGAGGGGGGAGAGAGGAAGGGGAGGGGGAGGGGGGGAGAGAGGAAGGGGAGGGGGGGAGAGAGGAAGGGGAGGGGGGGGAGAGAGGAAGGGGAGGGGGGGAGAGAGGAAGGGGAGGGGGGAGAGAGGAAGGGGAGGGGGGAGAGAGGAAGGGGAGGGGGGGAGAGAGGAAGGGGAGGGGGGGAGAGAGGAAGGGGAGGGGGGAGAGAGGAAGGGGAGGGGGGAGAGAGGAAGGGGAGGGGGGAGAGAGGAAGGGGAGGGGGGAGAGAGGAACGGGAGGGGGGAGAGAGGAACGGGAGGGGGGAGAGAGGAAGGGGAGGGGGGAGAGAGGAAGGGGAGGGGGGGAGAGAGGAAGGGGAGGGGGGAGAGAGGAAGGGGAGGGGGGGAGAGAGGAAGGGGAGGGGGGAGAGAGGAAGGGGAGGGGGGAGAGAGGAAGGGGAGGGGGGGAGAGAGGAAGGGGAGGGGGGAGAGAGGAAGGGGAGGGGGGGAGACAGGGAGCAGGGGGACTGGCGAGAATACCCAGTCACACGACATAGGAATCGAAGGGCAGAAACGAACCAGTTTTTAAACACGCCGGGTAAGGAGGGAGCGGGAGGGCGAGAGTGGAGGGCGAGGAAGGAGGAAGGGGCAGCACTCTCGTGCTAAACACGGTGCGGACATATCCGCAGCGCCCCGCCGTGGCCGAGCACCCTCCAGGGCGCCGCCTGGTGACACCTGCCACCCCGGGGGGGGGGGGGCGCCACCTCATGCTCACCCCTCCCCCCCCTCCTGCCCCCCCCGTCTCCTCCCAAAACGCAGGTCGACGTCGCCGTACTCGTTGCGGACGCCGAGCGGCCGGCGGCCGGCACCCAATTCCTAGTCGTGCGGGCTCGGCAGAGCGGTGGGCGGGGGGGCGGCGTCGACCCCCGCAGCTGGGCTGCGCTGGGCAGCTGAACGGACGAACTGCGTTAGGACTCACCAACGAATGAAGCACCAGGAAGAGGAAGACCTCCTGTTCCCCTGAAGAGCGGGCCAACACTGCTGGGGCGGCGTGCTGATGGATTCCAGGCACTGCCGGTCCATGCCCCCTGGGCGGGGCTCGCTGCCCCTGTGGGCCGACTGGACCAGTGACGAAGAGCCTCACCGACAACGACACCAGCCGGGGAGACGTGTCCTGGTCTCTCCGCTGTCGGGTACAGGGACGACCGTTGACTCATGACGCAGGATGATGGACGATGACGTTGGTGGTTGGCGGTTGACGACTCGTCTCGGCAGTCGGGGGAGCAGCTGCGGCTGGGAACGTACCTACTAGTCCCACCCAGCGCCGGCAGATGCGACCCACCCACCCGGCCGCTGGGCGACATGACGCGACTTGAGCGGCGTTGCTGTTGGACTCCGACGCATTACTTGACCGCATGGCTTTCCGTACGCTTGGACATCATCAGACGGACGTCACGTTGACGCCGTTACGCCTTTTGTGACCTGTGTGGTATCTTTGGACACCTTGGTAGCGCCTCTACCGGACTAGTATACCAGGGCGTGTTCCCGCATCTCTTGTGCTGGCACTAGGGGGGGAGAGGGATGTGACTCGATGACTCGGTGACATCAGGCGCCAAGCTGCGCAATAGCGAAAGTATCATGTACCTTCCTACCGTATATCTAGCGATTGGGCCAGGACTGTGGTACCGTTGTCACCCCTATATATTCGCCTCTTGTCTTCTTCTGCTTCTAATTCTTCTTCCTTCTTACCCGTTCCGCCAACCGGCGCCTTTGAACAACATTGCGGTGTACGACCGCGCGGGTACTGTTTCGGAGCCAGGGGAGGGACCTGGGCGTTTTGTGGGGGGTTGGGACATTGGAGCGGGGGTTGTGCTGTTGCGATGCGCAGTACGGTGGGCCGTGCTCCGCTGAGAAGAGGGCGTTTGGGGTGCGGTTGCAAGGTCTTTGGTATAAGGCCCCCCGCCCCGCGACGGCCGCCTGCTGCGGTGAGCTTTTTGATGCTTGGGGGGTCCCTCCTGTCGGTCGTGCCTGGTGGACTGGCCTCACTCGGATGGCGGCACGGACGGCATTTCGTTTGCCGACCACGCAGGCTAGGGCTGCGATATAGGGCTCCTGGGCCGGTGAGAGGGGTGGATGGCATGTCTGGAAGAAGGGCGGGGGCGGACCCGTGCTGTCGTGTGGGGCCAGCCCTGCACGGAGGGGAGGGGTAGTGAGAGCGAGGGTCAGAGGTACCATAATGGAGAGGTGAGGGAGGAAGAGAGACAGGTGCGCGCGCGTATGTGTAAACGTGTGCGGGAGCGGAGCCACCACAGCCCACATGCGGCCGAACACGACCTGCCGCAGCAGCCGCATGGCACCACGCACACGCACTGGTCACCCAGAACAACCAGCCATGCCTTTCCTTTCTTCTGCCTCCCGTACCACAACTGGCGCAGCGCCTGCCGTACGTACGTCTCGTCCGGGTTATGACTGAGGTGCCCTCTGGTGCTCAGCTGGTGTCGGGTAGAGGGGCGACCAGCCGACTAGGCCCAAGTGGTGCCCTCATACCCACCCTCGGTCGCCCTGGTGCAAACTCGGCTACCTTGCGTGATTTTAAAAAACGCCCCACGGTGTCACTAATGGATTGATGCTCTGCATTATCGCGCGCCCCATGCGAAGGTGCTGCACGAAGACATGGTTCCGAGAGCCGGACATGAGCCACCGGGCCAGAGACAGCAGTCAGGGGGTGCACCGCAGCACTCGTCGACGGCCCTCCGTGTGCGTGCGAGTGTGTGTGGGGGGGGGCGGGGTATGAGAGGTCACGACACCTACGAAACCGGACAGCGGTTACAATGGCACAAGTTGATGTCGCTTGACAACAGTTAAGGACCGGGGTAAACAACACCCCCGACCCGTTCAGGTACTGAGTCACTGAATAATATCAATAATGCGGCAGGCTGCGCCACTTGGGGCCCAAGCTGGCCCCGGCGACCCGCCCGCGTTCCTAAAGAGCTGTCCTGTAACGAGTATGTATGCTGACGCCGCGCTTGGCAACCAATCAACCAACCAACTCACGCCGAGTGGATGCGATATGCGAGGGCGCGACGCAAGAAGTGCACATGAAAGAAGGGCATATGTGCCGTCTATTGTGGAGTATGAACTGCGCCATAATAGCAGCAAAACAACATCTGCGCTAAAAAGCCGACACCAGCAGATCCTGTTAAGTACTGTGCTGCCGGCCTGCACAAAGCTAAACCTCTCGCAGCCAAGAAGCGAGGTTACCTGGACCAGGTGGTTCAAAAACCGCGCGCCGCCCCATTGCGGGTATTAGCAAACTGTTACTGTGATGTACACCCCGGGGCCGCCGCCTCTGCGGAGCCGGCACGAGGGGCACAAACTAGCGCACGAATCTGTACTTTGCTAATACGGCAGACCAACAAGACGCGGCGGGCAGCAAACACTCTCCCTGGAGTCATGCGGTCGTGTGCGCTCCAGTGTCGGCGCACAGTCCCGTAGCCCCCTGCCCTGCCCTGCCCCCCCGCTAGACCGGGGCAAGACCCCGGCTCAGCGGGCGTAGGCGAGCGGTGGCGGCTCCCTCGCTTCTGTCATGCTGATTATGTGTCGGCGCTGACATCGCAACACCAAATTTAGCGTACTACTGTGTACGTGGAACAACAAGGGAGGGCGCCGTACCACCTGATGCGAGGTCGGGCACATCCGAAAACATGCCCACACGACGACTCAAAGCATCTGGTAGCGGTACCTACAACTAACTGGAGGAACAAAACGCAACACACACACACACACACACACACACACACACACACACACACACACACACACCGTCCTTCCTGCAGCCCCGCGCTGGCGCCTCCCAGCTCGCGCCAGGTCGCTGCGTCCTGCCTGCAGCCTCCCGTCCATTCCGCCCATCCATCCTTCCACCCACTTGGGTGCTGTCGCCCTGTCGCGGGTAATGTGCAGGCGCCGCTTTCGACTGAAAAAGAAAGCGCTGCCGGGCGCCGACCGTCGGACAAAAAGTGTCTCTTGGGCAATCAATCCTTCCCCCCCTCCACACAGACCCCCTTCGCAACCAGCCAGCCGCAACTTCAGCGCCGCACGCCGGCACCGTACCGCGACGTCGTACCGCCCGCCCGGTAGGACCAGAACCAGTTCTCTTACGCCCAACCTCGTGCGATCATAGTGTGGAGGCAGTAGCCCGACAGCTGTCTTAGTGCTCCGGCCCTCCAGGTTCCCACAGACCGCCGAGACGGCGGCAGCTGCCATTGATGCTGCTGCTGGTGTACCCGCCTGCAGCAGCACCAGCGGCACCCGGGGCCCGAGAGGGCATTGCTGCGGCGGGGGCGGGCTCGCCTGCCCACTGGTGTACCGAGCCCCAATCCCAACTATCAACTACCCCGACAACAGAGCAATCCATTCGTGTGCCTCAACAGCCGTCCCATCAACGCGACGACGTAACCACACGCTTCGCCGGCCGCCTTCCAACTGACGCAACCGACAACGGCCAGCTGGCAACCCGACAACGGCCAGCCGGGAAGGCAGCACGGACGAAGATCCCAAACCCCCACACACCAAGGCGTCCGTCTTCCAACGTGACGTTTGCCGGCCCAACAGCGCGTGACGCCCGACAAGCGAGTGAAGCAAGCCCACGTGACGCCGCCGCTGTGCGACTGCGCGTGGGGCTGCCGGGTCCAGGGAGGGCCGCCGCTGGAGACCGAGTGCGGTGCCCCACCCGCCCGAACCCAACCGACGTTTCGCCGCTGCGCCTTGGCCCCCCCGCCCCTGGTGCCAACATGACTACAAACAACGCAACCTTGTAGTACAGCGGAGCGCAGTGCCGTGTGCGCAGCCCCCCGGCGCAGGGACGCTCCTGCCACCGACCACAACACAACACAACACAACATCGCGCGCCCCTAGCGACTACACCCGCGAGAACATACCGCACACACACACACATACACACAAACGCTTACACGCGCATACGCGGCAAGCCCCCAACCAAACCATAAGCTGACATGACCCGCGGCCAACACGTGTGGTCGATCCCCTCCGGCGCTAGTTCTAGGGCCAGGTGGCCCCCCTCCATCCGCCACTCCGCCCGAGCAGTGTCCTCCACTCCATGACTGCCACCACAGCTGGAAGGGCACCGGCGGCTGCGCTGGCGGCGCGGGTGCGGGTGCGAGCAGCGTGTGGGTCCTAGCGGCGAGCCGGACAGCTCCCCGGCCGCTGCACTCGTCCCTCGCCACCGCTGAGGCCGGGTAAGCACCCGCCGCCGGCATCGCCTCACGGGGCCAGCCCAGGGTGGCGGCCCCCCTGCCCGCCTGACGTGCCGCTGGGGCGACTACATGGTCATGTCGCATCATGTACACGCATCAACTGCCATAACCGCCCGCCATAAATCCCCCATTGCCTGAAGTGGCAACGCTGCTCCAGACCCCGACAACTTGTCTCGCGCCGCTCAGTCCCGTTCGGAGGGCCGCCGGCTGCTCGGCGGAACCGCTCCAGGGACGGGCCGTCCCGCCGAGCCGCCCCTCCCTGGAGCCGCCGCCGCCCATCGCAGGGCGGGGCTTCCGCTGAGGGCGCCTTCAACCGTCCAGGGCGCTGAACCTCAACACAATACTCAACACACAATACGGGGCCGGGTGACGAGGGGCAGTCGCGGCGGGCCACCGACCTCCAAGGCCAGGGAGCTTGCCCTGGGCGACACCACCACCTCACCCCCCCACCCCCACCGGCAAATGAAGTCACTACAACCGCTCGTCACAGGCGCATGGGGTGGTGCGTGTGTACGATAAGGTGTCGTACGTTACGAATCTCAGCGCCCCCCGCCGCAACCCCCATACACATGTTGCTACACGCCACGCAAGTGCCAACTCCCGCGATTAGGAGGCAGCGGGGCCCGCACCGCAAGCTGCTTGCGGTCCCGGTAGCAGCAGCAGCACTCGGTCTGCCTCCATGAAAGTCCCCATCAGCAACGATAAGCACGCCATGAAAGAACCCTGTTCTAACAACCATCATTAATCGACTCCATGGCCCTTCGCAAGGACGCTTCACAACTCCCATACTTTTCAATTCGCCCGTCACAACTGAATCCGCCGGCCAGCGCAGCCTGGCGCGAAGGGCCTCCTCCCCCCTCCTTCCCCCCTCCGTTGTGATGGGAGCGCTCCTTGCCACGTCGGCCAAAGCGGCCTTGCCTCCTAGCTGGGTTCTTGTCTCCCCCTCCTGCCCCTCCTGCACCTCCTGTCCTGCCAGCAATCAGGCTGGCGGGGCCTCCGGTGGCAGCAGGGGCCGCAGGGGCTCAGCTAGCGGGTGCAGACCGCCCTGCCTGGCTCCACCCCGCGTAGCCTCGCGCCACTGCTGCCACTGCTGCCACTGCTGCCACTGCTGCCACACCTCCGCCGCCTCCACCCCTCATGACGCCACCGGGCAGCCACTCCACGACGCCTCCTCCTCCTCCGCTGCCGCCTCCTCCTCCTCCTCCTCCGCTGGCGCCTCATGCGCGCGGGCGCTTCCCCGCCGTGCTGTCGTACGTCACGATGTGCTGCTGGAACAGCGCGTCGTGCACCAGGTTCTGCAGCTCCTCGGGGCTCAGCGACGAGTCGTCCAGCTGCACCTCGAACACGTCGCGCACGGTGCCGTTGGTGGTCGTCACGGCGGCGGTGCGGATCTGGGGGCGGAGGCGGAAGCGGGGGGGCGGGAGGTGCGTGGGGGGGAGGTGCGGACCGCCTTACCGACAACGCCGCAACACCCTGTGGAGCACGGAGGTGTGTTTTGTGTTTCGTATTATGGTGGTGGTGGTGACTAGAGGGACAGGCGCCCTGTCGGCCGCCATGAAGCCCACCCGCGTGAACCTGGCCACCAGTTCGGGGCTGAGCAGCTGGTGCTGCCAGCACACACACCCCGGCGGGATGATGCAGTGCGCGCACCGCAGCGAGCAGGGGGTGAGGCACGGCGCTGCCCCCCCCCCGGGGAGCTACCCCCCCCTCCGGGCAGCTGCAGGGTAGGGGAGGCGGCCGCAACGCAGTGCGCACAGCAGCTATGTATGTGTGTGTGTGGGGGGGGGCACTGAGCCAGCAGTCAAGAGCCGCTGCGTCAGCTGCAGGCAACGGCGCTCCCGCAAGCTGGTGTCGGGCGGGGCGGCAGATCAACGCCCCGAGCTGCTGCCTACCTCGAGCGGGAGCTGCCTGAGGGAGTTGATGATGTCGGACAGCAGGCCCTTGCGGTCGCGGCACTTGACCTGCGGGGGCCGGGGGGGGTGCGTGGGAGACCCGTGGGGGGGGGCGGGGATGTAGGTAGGCGGGGGGAGGGGAGGGGGGAGGGGGCAGCAGCAGCCTAGCAAACCGCGCTACTGCCCCCCCTGCCGGCTGGGATCCCTCCTCCCGCCCGGTGCCTATCTCACCCCCCCGCCTGAGCCACCACTGCAGTCCTGGCTGCTCGCTCTTCGCTGCACCCGGCCGCGCACCTCGAGGTCCCCCCCCCTGCTGCCCCCCCCCCATCTTCGCGACCAATCTTCTACTGATTTTAGCCGCCGTACACCGCCGTACGCCGCCGCTCCGTACATTCCTAAGCGAGCATCAAGCATACGCTCCACCGACTCCTCTTTCGCCGCGCCGCCGGGGCTTCTTCGTTGCTTCGGCCCCTGCCCACCCAGTCGGTCTCTACATGCATGTACGTGCTGACGCGCCCGCCGGTGCCCCCTGCCCGCATGCTTCGCGCCGATCGCCATCACCGCCCGCTCTGGGCGCTGACCGGATGCGTTCGACGGCTGGGTAGGGGGACATTGTTCCTAGCGAATTGTCTGTACGCTTGCGTTTTTGTCTGCGGGCATACGGGTGTTCGTGTGTGTGTGTGTGTGTGTGTTTTCCGGACCCTTACGGCGGCGCGATACGACTTGGCCCTCCTGGCCGAGCCGCCCTCACACCCGGGTCCACTTCCGACCTCCGGACTTTGTTCGCTCAACCGAGCCCTCCAACATGCATCTTCAAACGTGTGTCCCAAACGCCTTCCTACTCGGCTTCCTCGTCCACGGGCTCCCCTTCCCCTCCTTCCTTCACAAGTTTCTTTTTAGAGCTTCAAACTCTGCAAATGTAGTTTGGCATGTATCGTTTCCGTTCAGAGGTATGGCCGAGGCCAGGTACTTGCGTAAGAGAGGTGGCTGCGTTGCGGCAGCTGGACACCGTTCCGTTTGTCGCGTGGATCCGATTACCGCCGCTCCTGCATGTTTTACTTTGTTCCAAGTCAAGCATTTCCCCAGTCGCGTTACCGGTCCTTTTATTGCAACCCCCCCTCCCCCCTCCAGGCGCACCTGGACGTAGTAGCAGTCGGGTCCCCGCTCCACAGTGACCCCCGAGGTCATGGTCATCTGGCAGGGGATCTGAGGGGACCAGGGGGACCAGGGGGGGACCACGCAGCCCGGCAGCAGGGACATGGCGGGGGGTGGGAGGGGGGAGTGAGGTGGGGGGAGTGAGGGAGACGAAAGTCGGCGATTACCCCCGCACACGGCACCGGCAGCCGCAGTTCCAGTAGTACGGACAGTACAACCCCCCAGTACGGCTCCGCCGTGGTAACTCACGTGGGGCATCTGCGGCGCGCCCGCCATTTCGACGTCCTCTTGGCTGCAGGGAGGGAGGGCGGGCCAGCGGGCGGGCGAAGATGAGTTTGTGGCTCCGGAGGGGGTCCGGCCGTCCGAGTCAGCTTTCATCCGGCGGTACGTCTCCAACCCTCACGGCGCCCTGTGGTGTGGTGTGGTGTGGTGTGGTGTGGTGTGGTGTGGTGCGGTGCGGTGCGGTGTGGTGTGGTGTGGTGTGGTGTGGTGTGGTGTGGTGTGGTGTGGTGTGGTGTGGTGTGGTGTGGTGTGGTGTGGTGTGGTGTGGTGTGGTGTGGTGTGGTGTGGTGTGGTGTGGTGTGGTGTGGTGTGGTGTGGTGTGGTGTGGTGCGGGCACGTAACGCCCCCGGTGCAGTGCCCCCGGCTGCAGCCACCCGGGCCCCGCTCGCTGGTGCCGCATGCAGGGGATGGCAGGGGCCGCCCACCGCCCTCCCTTCCTTATACCCCCCCCCCCGTGCCCCGCCCTCCACCCCTCCCCGCCTTTCCCCCTCCCTCCTCTTCCCCCCCCATCCAGCCGGCTGATTCTCTTGTACACCCCCCCCCGCCTGCCGGCTGTCTTGCCTTGACGAGCCCTTGCTCTTGCCCTCCGAGTTGGCTGTGTCGTCCTCTTGCATCTTGAGGCCCTGCAGGTGGTGGTAGCCGTTCTGGTCCACCACGTTCACTTGGAGCTGCGGGGGCGGGGCGGGGAGGGGATGAGGTGGCGTACGGCAGGTGAGGCGGAGGCCACTCCGCTGCACTCCAGGGGAGGCGTCGCAGCAGCCGAGGCCGCAGCGACATATGTGTGTGCGAGACCGGGGGGGGCGAGCAGGGCCACGTGCTCCCCCCCTGGACTCAACCCTGCACCACATCTGGGTTCGACAGCCCTTCCTTGCCATTTGCTTCTTTCCGTGTACACCCGCACCCGCACCCGATGATATGCATCTCCGACCACCACGAGCCCCTCCGCTACCTGCCCCACCCCCTGCCTCACCCCTGCCTCACCCCTGCCTCCCCCCCTGCCCGCGCGCCCCCCCCCCCACCTTTTGCTGCAGGTGCTTGAGCAGCTGGATGGTGTCCGCCAGCACCACGTGCTTGGGCCGCCGCGCCTCCAGGCCCTCGCCGCTGGTGGGGCCGTTGTTGGAGCGCTGCTGCGGGGGGACCAGCTCGCGAAGCTGCACAGGGGAAGGGGGGGGGCAGAACCACGTTTACGCGACATGGACAGGACAGGGGGGAGGGGGGGGGAGGTAACGACGCGGCGGGGGGAGGGGCCGGGAGGGGGCCCGCCCTGGAGGGGCGGAGTGAGCGACCCGGGTCTAGGGCGGCGGTTGGTCCCACCCCTTAGCCGCCCCCGCCGAGACGCCATGGGAGGAGCCAGCCAAGCAGCCCCCCCGTCTCCCCCCCGCCCACCTCGTCTATGAGCGAGTTGATGCGGTCACGGCGCTGCTTCTCCACCGTGGAGTGGCTGATCTGGCCCTTGGACTCGAGCAGCGCCTGCTGGCTGGCGGAGGCTGGGGGGGGAGGGGGCGGGAGGAGGAAGATGTGAGTGGGGGGTGGGAGGAGGGCGAGGAGGGCGGAGGGGGCCGGGAGGAGGAGGAGGTGTCGGGAGGGAAGGCTGCGGCGGCGGGGCCTGGCGTTGCGTCCTAACTGGGGCCGGGTATGGGCCTGGCATGCCGCTGCGGCCACTGCACGACAGCAGCAGCGGTTGCGGGTAATGGCGGCAGCAGGCCGGACATCAGCAAGGAGACGGCGCAGACGGGGCGAGCAGATTGGGCTGCTGTGCTGGGTCTGGGTCGGTTGCTTCAGCTGGCTGCTTGCTGAGTCACTACACCACGGCGCGGCTCCGGGGTATGAGGGGGGCTGGGGAGGCCTGGAACCGCGCGCCCCACCCCTCGCGCCTAGACGCACGAGGTGACGAAGCAACTTCCATCGCCACCCCATTTCCGAACCTATCGATGTTTCAAGGCTGGTTAGGGGCTTGCGTTCGGCATGCGACCTGAGCAATTAAAACTTACGTTTACTGTTTATCGGCACCGACGGGAACCTTGCCAGGTGCATCGGAGAGGCAGCTATCGGAAGAAGTTGTGATAGTGGCTGTGACTGAGCAGGTTGCGTTAGAGACGGACCGGGATGGCAAGCCACAAGAGTTGACGTAAACGGCGTTGTATTTGCGCCGACCATGGTCCCAGGCAGCGCGAACGCCTGAAGCGCCGTTGCGTTCGGCATCGGCAGTATAGATATTTCTGCCGCACTGCTTGAGAGGTATGGCTGATCTGGGCCGGCTTGCTGCAGAGCCGGTGTGTCAACCGGTGAGGCCAGAGCCGAAGACAGGGCGCTAACCGGCAGGTCCTCCTGCTTTATAGAGGTAATACTTTGCTCCAGTGTGTGATCCTTGTGAGAACGTGGTTGGAACTGCGAGGATGATCGTGGCAACACAAGAAAACGTGGAAGCGAGGGTTGCGCCGTAAGTGTCGGAATACAAGGTCGCCTAAGGCCAACCGTTCTGCAACCCTCACTTGTAATGCCAGTGGTTCTTTGCCCTCCGTGCGGAAAAAGTCGAGAACGTCCAGCTCCGGCTCGGCGCCAGCCGCCTTCTGCTCAATTACGCCCAATAGCTCGTTCAGCTCCCTGTCCGTAAAGACATAGTGGGAATCGCCGAGTCCGAAGTCCAGCGCATCAGCCATCTTTGACTTCTTCTTCGTGTAAAGCTGCCAAGGCTTCGAGCAGCTGACTGCCCTCCCCACAGTGCTGCCACCAGTGACAAAGTGAAGGGCTGAGGATGCGAGCAATACTGCTGCCCGGACAAATGATGGTCAACAGTAACGTCGTGCGTTGTAACATAAGCATGTGGGGCGCAAGGCACCCATGATACTCTGCTCCATGTGAGGCGCCGTACTGTACGCTTTTTCCCGTAGGCTACCAGCATCTTCACTTGCCAGATTCTACGGTAGACCAATAGACAATGTCCGCCTTGACAACTTTGCCACAACGGTGGCTCAAATGTCCACCGGCCTTGTCGTCCCTTGCCAACTGCTTGCCACAGGCCTGGCGTTTTGTGCGCTCCTGGGCGTAAAGCTCAACTAGAGCCGCGAAAGACATAAAACAAGGAAATATTTCTCACTACCACAGCGGTTTAAAAAGTAAACGCATTGCTAAACTCCCACTTGTTGCCTACTATCACGCCGAAACGCGACAGATTATTCCCGTTTGCGGTATTTTGGCGCAGAATCTTCATATGCGCTGGCATTGCTGTACTGCCACATCTGAAAGCGGAATTATGCGGGTTACCCCGAGTGGGGGGGCCTGCATACGGCGGCACAACCAGCCATACCAACAGCACATGTGCACTCATGGTGCACGTGCCTTTCCCAACGAATCTAATTACAACAGCGACACTTATAACAGTATCGTCACAGAGTCCTGTGCCCACGTCCGCGCCGTGGTCACACACAGCCATGCACCATGCATGCCAACCGTCTACCGCCCGGGACGTCCAGCGCTCCAGGAGGCAACGCCAATTGCATAAGAAGGCATACAGCGCCGGGCGCCGACGTTTCTGCAAGGCGCGCGCGACCACCCGCCGCCCGCCCCTAGCGCCTCACTTTGCACCTGGCCGACCGCCAGCCCACCCCGGCGTCGCGCCTCGTCGCGCTCCGGCGTTTCCCCTCCCCCCTCTTTCTCTCCAACCATCCATCCATCCATCCATCCATCCATCCATCCCTCAATTCCGATGAAATTCCCAAACCTCAAATCCCGATTGCGATTTCCATTTCGCGCTGTCCCCACAGCGTCGCAGATCGCCCATCCCCAATTCATAAGCCGAGGTCTGGTGGGCCCTGGTGGGCTCGCCGTGCAACGACTCCACCCCCTCGGCGCCAATAACCGAAACAGGCCCTCGTAAACGAACGCGACCAATCGTAGCTAACGCAGTGCCGATGCCGACTCGAGCTAGCTCGCTCACGCCCCCCACCCTGTCGTAAGACAATGCGCCAGCTATACTATCCATGTCGCGTAACCGGCTTTCATGCTCCAGCCCCCCCCCCTCGCGCCAGTCGTCGCCGCCTCTCAGCCGCCGCGCCAGCGCACCTCCCGCCACATCCACAGCGGGTTCGCGTCCAGACCCAGGCCGCCCAGGCTGGCGCCGACACCTCGCGACGGCTCCACCCCCGCACCGCCGGCGAGCCGGGCGCCAGCCCCCGCCTCCGAGGCAGGCTGGCCGCCCGGGCCGCCCCCCGCCCCCGCCAGTTCCCCCCCCGGCCCCTCCCCGCCGCCCCCGGCCCCTCCCTGCAGCTGCTGCGCCGCCGCCTCCGAGTGCGACACCACCAGCCACTCCAGCCGCAACCGGCAGCCAAGGTTGCCGTACGGCCAGTCGCAGATGTACGGCATAGGTGGCGCGCCGCCGCGCCTGGCGTCGTCATCGGTGCCGTTGTACGCGACGGCGGCGGCGGCGGCGGGGTTGATGCCGGTGACGGCGGCTGCAGCCTGGCGGCAGGGCTGCCCGTTGCACCACACCTGCGGCCGGGGGGGGGGGTTACAAGTTAAAAAACCGGTAACTCGACTGGGGTAATGGAGTGGGTGCATAGCCTTCCTACTTCGGAACGCGCGCGCATGCTACTGGACGGCCACACAGACGGACGCGACGGGGGGGGGGGAGGGGGGGCAGAAAAGGACCGGTTTCTCGACACGGGAAGTGTAGCTGATGCGTAGGCTTAGGACACCTGGACGCGCGCGCAGGCTACACGACTAGGGTTGAAGGCCGCAGAAACTGACTCGACGGCGTTGGGTGCAGCGGAGACAAAGGATAAGAAATGAGTGGGCTGTAGTGTGGGGCGCACAGCACCGGGGTGCGGGGGGGCGAGGAGACCCGGTGACACGAAACAGGAAGGGAGGGCGGAAAGGGTCTAGGCGGCGAGTAGAACGGGGGAGCCCGCGCCCCCCTCGCTGCCCCCGAGGCCCCCGAGCGACACAGCGCCGGCAGGCTGCCTCGCCACAACCCCGCGGGGGGGCTGGACCCCCTGACCGCATGTCGCACCTGGTGGTGGATGTGCGCCAACACACCTCCCTCTAGACTGGCCCCCCTCCTCCGCCGTAAGACAGCGGAGACCGTGAGGCCGTCGTACGGCGGCGGCCGCGAGCCACCCACCCCACGACGGCCCCCCACTAATCACCTGCAAGGCGGGCTGACTCGGGGACCCCCCCGCCTCCTCCTGCCCCGCCTCCTCCTGCCCCGCCTCCTCCTGCCCCGCCTCCTCCTGCCCCGCCTCCTCCTGCAGCGCCGCAACTGGCGCCGCAACTGGCGCCGCACCACGACTCAGCCGCCTCCCCCGCCCGCCTGCCGCTTCAGCCGCCCGCTGAGGGCCCGGCCCGCCCGAGCCGCCGGCAGCAGCAGTAGCAGTAGCAGTAGCAGTAGCAGCAGCAGTAGCAGCAGGGGGGGCCGCCGCCACCGCCGCCGCCACCATCGCCTGCTCCGCCGCCAGATCCAGGATCCACAGCTGACGGCCGCAGTCCAGCAGGTAGAGGCGAGTGCCGTCGGCCGAGGACGACATGCTGACGAACTGCCGTACGGATGCCGTGTGCAGCGCAGCCGCCAGGCGGCGGCGCGCGCCGGCGGTGGTGGCGGCGGTGGTCGCGGGTGTGGCGGCGTGTGCGTCCCCTGGGGGTGCAGCGGGCGGGAGTGCCGCCCAGCCGCCTGACGTCACCTGCACGGCCGACAGCATCGGGGCCCCGCTAGGTTGCCGTACATGCGGCGGCGGCGGCGGCGGCAGCTGCCTGGCGGCGACGAAGCCGTGGGGTGATGCCGCAGCCCGCTGCGCTACGCAGGGTGCGCTGCACCGATGTGTACCGATGTGTTTCGACCCCGCGGCCCCCCCCCCAAGGGCGTTTTCACCCCCCCGCCCACCTGCCAAACGGCACACGGCTGTCAGGCCCCAGGGCCCCCCCCCACACCTGCCTCACCGGCGCCCCCCCACACACACCTGCCTCACCGGCCCCCCCCGCGCACCTGCCTCACCGCCCCGCTGCCTTCCCATACAGGGGCCACCAGGGCCCTACCAGCCCCGCTGCAAACCCGCCTACCCCCACCCCCCTACCCACCCCACCCCACCTGCAGCTCAGCCACCTGCCGCCCAAGCGCCAGGTCCCACACCAGCAGCGGCGCCAGGGAGGGCGGCTCCCCGCCCCCCCGGGGCCCCCCTGGAACCCTGGTGCTCCCCCGCGGTGCGGTGACCAGCAGGTCCTCCTGCAGGGCGCAGAAGACGGGCAGGGCCTGGGGGGGAGGGGGGGAGTAGGTCCGGTTACAGGACATAGGAACGGAGGGCAGAAACGGAGGGGGGGGACGAAGGACACCCCGTGGGGGGCGGGACATCGTGGATCGGACGCCCCGCCCCGGCCTCGGCCCGGCCGCAACCGTCCTCCCCCTCCCCTCCCCTTTACCACGCTCCCTCCCCCCCCAACCAAACACACGCACGCACCTCGTCCAGCGGCAGGCGGGCCGAGGGCTCCGCGGCGGGGTGCATCAGGGTGGCGGAGAAGGCCCGTACTTGCAGGTCGTACACGTGGTACCTGGGGGGCGTCCGGGCAGGTGGTTGGGAGGTCGGATGGGCGGGGGGCTTATCCGGTTTCCTATTCCGCTTCCGAGTCGACGGGCTTTCCTCACCCCCCACACACGCACGTGTAACCAGTTTTGTTACCACCCCCCACCAGTTCCCTCCCCCCCGCACACAGCGGCACCCTGTTTGACCAGCGGGGGCCGGTAGGTCCTGGTGCCTGGTGCTACCCAGTGCCCCTTCCTTGGCTCACAGACTTCGCCACCTTTCCAAACTCCTCGCTCCGTCGGTCTGCCCGCCCCCTTCCCCCTCCCCCCTCCCCCGCAACCCCCCACGGAGGCCCTTCGCCAGCAGCACAGAAGTGCGAAATGTGGCGTGCGATTAACGCTGTGGGCGCCGTACAGATTGCCCATTGCATGGCATGGTGGCCGAGTGGTCTAAGGCGCAGGATTAAGGCTCCTGTCCGCAAGGGCGCAGGTTCAAATCCTGCCCATGTCATGTGCAGAGGCAGGCTGCGCCTTATTGGTGGTCGACTACATATGGATGTGGACGGTCTAGTACCCCTCCCCATACCATGACACACCTGTCAGCTTGCGGTGTGCAAGTGGCCAGGATGAGCCATCGCCCCTGGATGTGTGATTTTTGGGGGGGGGGAGGAAACGGGCGGAGGAGAGGGGAGAGAGGGGGAGGAAACGGGCGGAGGAGAGGGGAGAGAGGCGCAGGGTCTTGAGTCGTCGAGCTGGAAAGCCACCTTGCGCTGTGCAAGACAATCCCGAGCGCCCAGAAGGCAGATGGTCCAGGCATGTGCCCCCCAACCCTCATCTTCCAAACCCTACCACAAGCCCCCCCCCCCTTTCTTGCAACCCCCCAACTCCCCCCCATCCCCGAAGTACTCCTACCCAACCAGACGTCGAGCGTGACGGCGGCAGCGACTGCGGCACCTCCCCCCCCCCCCGCTCCGAGCCCCGGCCGTACGTTTGGTGTGATGCGCAGTGCCCGTACGTACTGCATGCTGAGGCTGGCGGGGAAGCGCTGCTGGTCGGGCCGGCCGGCTCCCCACCTGGCAGGGGCGGGGCGGGGCGGGGCGGGGCCGGGGAGGGGAGCGGTGAGGCTAGGTAGTGGTGGTGGTGGTGGTGGTGGTGGTGGTGGTGGTGGTGGACGGGATGAGAAGAGCCGACCGGGTTGGGGTGTCACTGACGGAATGGGGCCGTGCACTCCGCAGGCACCCAGCAGGGGTATGCTGCCCCATGGGTCCGAAGAGAAATCCCCGCACCCCCACCTTTTCCCCCGGCGGCACCCCCCCTTGCCCGCTGCCGTACTACGCACCTGTCCTCCATGATGACGTCGTACACCTCACCCGAATCAGCGTTGTACACCATCAGCGCGTGGACCTGCGGGCGTCACCGCACCGGGTGTACGGGTGTACGGGTGTACGGGTGTACGGGTGTACGGGTAAATAGCGGGGGAGGAACCAGTGAACCGATAAATGGAGGAGAAGAGGCATCACCAGCTGACGTTGGTTTGGGGGTGGGGACCGTTGGGCCCCCCCACACAAACACACTCTCTTTGGGGTTGCGTTTCGTTGGGACTGGGACTAGCTAAATGGGATTCGCACCGGGTCCGGTGTCCTCGTCGCCTGACAAAATCCTCCGGTCTGGGCCCTCCAAGCACGTCTCAAAGAGCGCCGGCGGGTCCCGGGGACGGGGGGGTGGGGTGCCGTACACTGCCCTTCGGCCCCTCCTTCCCCCCCCGATCTGGAACAGCAGCTAGCCCTCCGACCCCACCTGCCAGCCTTCGCACCCCGGCCCCCGCCCCTGGTGTGTCGTACCGCGGGTCTCCCCGCCCCCTCCCCCCTCCGCCCCCCCCCTCCTTGCAGGCCCCCACCTGCGCCACCGCCACCTTGCCTCCCCCCACCGCCACGTGGCGGATGTAGCCGTACCCCCCCATCATGTTGGGCAGGTGGAAGAAGTGGCGGATGGAGCAGGCCTGGGGGAAACAGGTGGGGGTGCGGGGGGGCGGAGTGAGGGGGTGCGGGGAGGAGTTGCGGGTAGGGGGGGTACATAAAAGAGCCGTTGACTCGACATGGGAATGGGTGGGTGCATGTCCGTCGGACACCTGGACGCGCGCGCATGCTACTGGACTAGGGTGGCCGGCGACAAAAGAGGACGCGACGACGGTGGGTGAGTGTGGAGTTGCGGGGGGGTCCTAGGGGCGGAAGAGGCGGGGGTGCGGGGGTGCGAATGTTTGTGGGGGAAGGAGGGATCGGGCACCGTGCCTGCACGTGCAGGGGGCATCAGGGGGCCGGTGCGGCGGCCGTCACCCCCGGCTTCGCCCCACCGGGCTGGCTCCCCCGCCTCTCCGGCTCCGGCACCTTCCCCCAGCTCCCTGCAGCTCCCCTGTCCCCCCCCCGCACCCAGCTACCTGCAGCTCCCACACGATGAGCCGGTTGTCCCAGCCCGCACTGGCCAGCAGCCCCGCCTCGCTGTCGGCGGCGATGTCGCGAACACCCCGGGTGTGGCCTGGGGGGGGGGGTCACAAGGGAAACCTGTGTACGAAAGGAAAACCGTGTAGGGGTGTGTGTGGGAAGGGGGGGGGAGTTGCGGCAAGCAGCTGGGGCCCCGGGGGCAGTGGGTGCGGGGACACGGCAACCCAACCCGGGGTGGTGGTGTGAAACCGGTGACACGAAAAACGGCAAGATAGTGGGCGCATGGTCGGCGGACAGCGAGGATGTGGGCGCATGCTGGAGCATTGGGGCGGACGACCGGCAAACCTGTGGAGCCGGTTTCTTGGGGCCGCAGAAAGGAAAAAAGAAAACGTATTACCCGGGGGGGGGGCAACCTAAGCACAACCGCAGCCCTTAGCACCACACCTCGGCACTCACCCCCCATTCCCCCTTAGGCCTCGAACCCCCGGGTCCCCTTGCATGCCCCACCTGTTTCGTTCCCTCCGCGGCCCCCCCCACTGCACACCTCTCAGCTCCTCCACCCGCCCCGTGTCCAGATCCACCCGCAGCAGGTTGTGCTCGTCCGAGTGGCTGGCCACCACCAGCCACCGACCCGCGGGTCCGGTCAGCAGCGCGTGGGTGCCGCCGCAGTTGGCGGCCAGTGCAGCGGTCACCACCGCCGCCGCCGCTGGCGGACTCGCCGACGCCGCCGCCGACGCCGACGCCGACGCCGCCTTCTTTTCACTGGGCGACGCGGCCCGCAGCGCCATGTCAGCTGCGCGGGCTCTGCCGCCGCCAGCAGCCCCCGCCGCTCCCCCCCGCGGCCCCGCCGGCCCGCACTGGCTGGCCGCGATGACGCGTGCAAGGCTGTCCGAAGGCACTGTCGCTGCTGCCGCCTCCCCCCCCGGCCCGCCCCCCCCACCCGCCGAAGCCGTGTGTCGCCCCGCTGAGCTGCCCCCCCAGCCCCCCCGGGACCCCACTGATGCTACTGAGCCATCCGACCCAGACCTCGCCTGCTGCTGCTGCTGCTGCTGCTGTAGGAGGAGGCGGAACTCCAGTCGCCGTACCTTGTGACCCCTGGGTCCGCCGCCGCTGCAGCCGTCACCCGCTGCTGCCCCACCGCCGCCGTCTGACGACTGCTGCTGCTGCTGCTGCTGCTGCTGCTGCTGCCGCTGTGGGCTGCGGACCGGTGCCCCCGCCCCCCCCGCGCCTCCCCCCCTCCCTGCTCCTCTTTCCCCCCCTCCCCACCAGGGCCCCCCCGGCTCCCCCTCCGCCTGCCGCTCCCGCTCCTCTTCAATCAGTCCGTACATCAGCTCGTACACCTCGTCGTACCAATCCCCCGCCTGCGCGGCAATCGCCGCTGCCGCGCTGGCGGCGGTCGCGGAGGTCGCGCCGCCGCCGCCGCCGCCGGCGGCAGCCCTCGCCGCGGCGGCAGCAGGGTGCCGTACGGACGGGGCGGCAATGGCCCGTCCTGCCCCGCCGGCGGCGGCAGCGGCGTCACCTTGTCGCAGCTGGTGCTGGCGTGCGGCGGGGCCGGGGCCGGGTCTGGTTGTTCCCCCCCTGACCGGACCGGGTTGCAGGGGCGGCCCCCGCAGCCGCACCCGGGCCAGCACCGCCTCCCGCCAGCTCACCCCCGCCAGCTGCACGCACCTCACGGCGGCGGGGGGCAGCTGCGGCGCGCGGGGAGAGAAGCAGGGGGAGGGGAGGTGGGGAGAGGGCGGGGGGGGAGGGGAGGGAGGAGGGGGGTTGGTGGTGAGGGTGGGCGGCATGTCGATGGTGCGCGGGAGGTTGCGACCGCGGCTCCCTCCCAGCTGTGCAATACTTCTTATAGCCCAGCCGCACAGGCACTCAACACGATGGTGATGATCATGATGACCCTAATGATGACCCTAATGATGACCCTAATGATGATGGTGGTGGCACCCAGCCCCCTATGCTACGGCTCCCCCCAAACCCCAGCCCCCAACACGCCGGGGGAGTCACCACCACGACTTGACGCACCCGCATCCCCCCCCAGCTGTACGACGCACCCGCACCCCCCCCGCCTGTACGACGCACCCGCACCCCCCCCCCGCCTGTACGACGCACCCGCATCCCCCCCGCCTGTACGACGCACCCGCAGCTCCTCCAAGGCGCGACGCCGCCACCACGCCTCACCCAGCGCGTCACCCACCCGGCCTCCAGAGGGCGGGCAGCCGGAGGGGGCGGGGGCAGTCCCGCCTCCAGTGCTGGCGGCAGCGCCTGAAGCGGCGGCGGCGGCGGCGGCGGTCTTGGTTTCGGCGCCACGTACGGCAGCCTGCTGCCCGGTCGACAGCACGTCTCGCGCCCAGCGGCAGGCTGCTGGTAGGGCTCCGCAGCATGCGGCGAGGGGGAGGTGGTCGCACACCTGCAGGTGGGGGTTCGAGGGAGGTGGGGGGTGGGGGGACAGGAAAGAACCGGTTACTCGGCCTGGGAAGTGCGGCTGGTGCATAGGCTTCGGGACACCTGGACGCGCGCGCTGGCTACTGGACTTGGGTTGGCTGCCAAAACACCTGCCACGTCGACGGTCCGTTAAGGGAAGGGGGGGCTGGCAGTTGGCGGGGTGCTGAAAGCGGAGCGAGGGGGTGATGATGCAGGGGTCGCTGAGGGCGAGGGCAGCGGAGGGCAGCGGGGGACATGTACGGCGGGGCCTAGCCAGGTAGCCCGAGGGAGCGGCACGAAAGGCGATGGGGAGGACGGATGCGCACGTGTGCGGGCATGTACGGCACGTCGTGCCATCCGAACCCATCCTGATCCTAACCTGCCTAACTCCCTCGCCACCCGCCAGCACGGCGCTCTCGCCCCTGCCCGCCCTGCCCGCCCGGCTGCTCGACTTCCCACCCGGCTGCTCGACTTCCCTGCCCCCACCTGCAGCAACACCTCCGCCGGCAGGTCCTGCAGCCGGCTGGCGGCCGCGGCAGCGGTGAGCACCTCGTGACGATGATCCTCCTCCTCGTCTGCCCTCTCAGTGAGCAGCACCGCGCCAGCCCTGCCACCGCCGCCCTCGCCGCGACCCGCCGGCGCCGCCGCCCCGCCTCGGTGCGGAGGCGTCGGTGTCGGCGGCGACTGCACCGCCCTCCAACCGCCACCGGCACCGGCCCCCCCGCCAACACCATGCTCGCCGCTGCTGCCGCGACCCCGCGGCGGCTGTGGCGGCCCCGTCGCCTGGCGGGGGCTGTCCGGGGGCGTAGTAGCTTCCAGTGCGGTGGGGGCCGCCCCCCCCTCAGCTGCCCCCGCTGCGGCAGCCGCCCCCGCAGGCATTGCAGACCAGGCAGGCGGCGGCTGGCCCCCGCTGCTGCGGCGGCGATGGCCGGCGGGGGCCGCAGCCGCTGCTGCTGCCGCTGCTGCTGCGGCAGTTCGCTCCTTCGGCTGCGGCGTCAGGGGCCCGGCGGGTGCGGCGGAGGCGCCACGGCGGCGGCATGACGGAGACGTGTGTGCCGCCGCAGTCGAAGCCATCTCCGCAGTCGCTGCCGTCGCTGCCGCGGCTTCTGATTCTGAGTCCGTATCTCTCGGTGGGCCCCTCATATTTGCTGTCGATGGCGACAGCCGCTCCAGATGCTTCCGCTGTTGCTGCTGCTGCTGCTGTTCTCCTCGGTGCCTTCCTTGCTGCTGTCCTTGCTGCGGCTGCTGCTGCTGCTACCCGGGATGGGCCGCTGCGTGGGTCACCATTGCGGCTCGCTAGGAGGAGTGCTGCGCGAAGCAATAACTCAATCGGTCGCCCGCGCGGCTGCAGCAGCAGCTAGCACTGCCTGCCTTCGTCCGGGGGCCGTGCTCGGAGGGCAAGGAAGGAATGAGGTGATGTCGGTTGCGTGCTTACTTGGTTGGCGCCGGTACGCAGATATTCAACGATAGCTTAAACGCTACCTCCAGAAAGTCATGTCGAGCTTCGGCGGATAGGGGATGGCTCCCAAGGGCTGTTGCAGTTGCCTCGGGGGATCCGACGTGTGGTGCTCCGGAAGCCTGGCAGTCTGACCACCAGGCGGGACCAGCGTTGGAGGGATGGGAGCGCAAAGTGAAAACAAAGAGGCCACGCACCGATGTATGGCTTCTACTCCACTATGTTAGACCGCCGCGCTGAGTTAGGATCGCGGGCTGGGCACAACGCCGCCGGGGACAGCAAACGCCGGCGACCCACGGGTCGTGCCCCGATGCGGCGCGCGATGTAAAATTTGCACTCCAGGCGCGCTCACGCCGCCGACCTTTAAATGATCCTTGGCAAGCCAATAGTCATTTATGCTACACAAGACAGCTAGCCATTGAAGGAAAGGCAATCGCTACATAAATACCTTACTTCCGCGCCACAGATCTATTCTCTGGTCCCGGACTTCCCTGCCTGCCACGCGCGAATCACCAGACCGACCGCCCCGTGCGCAAGGCAAACCTCCAGCAGGGGCTCTTCCAGCAAGGCTCCTGCCAGCGCAAGCAGCCATGAACCACTACGGCTACAACAAGGTGATCACCTCTGCTGCCGCCGCTGCGGTCCTGGTCCTGTTTCTGCTGCCGTTGCTGTCCTGGATCGATGCTGCTCTACCGCCCTTGCTGCATTTTTCGCGGCCGCTGTCCTCGCTGCTGCTGCTGCCTACAGCCGAAACCGCGACTGCACGTGCGGCCGCTGAGCAGCAGCTGCTCTACTGTGTTGATGTGTCCGGCACTCGAGCGCGTCCCTGGCCAGCAGCCACCAGCAGCAGCCATTCGGTAACTCGATCCCCGGTCGGTTCGCGGCGCCCAGCCAGGATAGTGGCCCATGCATGCATTGACGCACGCGACTGTGGCTGCCTGCTTCCTTCCTGCCCTGCCTCCACCCCTCACGCCATCCTTCACCGCTTTCCTGTCGGGCTGCCTGTACGGCCTCCGCATGTGTACGGACATCATACTTGCACACAACTAAACAACCCACCGGGTCGTCATCATCCTAGACACGGCAGGGGCCGCAAACCGACCACGCAGCAAGCGACAGCGCCCACTTGCAGCCACTTACTTGCAGCCATGGAGCTCCCTACCTCCCCTCCCCCATCCCATCCAAGCCGCCGTTACCTTGCGCCGTTGGTCCCGCCCCGCACCCGCGTCTGCCGACCCACGGCTCGCCTCTCATGCCACTCGCACCGCCATGCCGCTGTGCCGCCCGTCCGCCTGCGCAGGGCTACTCGTCGTACGGCGGCGGCGGCGCCCCGCCCTCCGCCCCCAAGAGCCGCTACACGCTGTTCGTGGACAACGTGAGCAGCATGACGCCAAAGTGGGTAGCGGGGGAGGTGGGGGGGAGCGGGGGCATAGAGGAAACCCGTGGGTCGGGGCGGGGTAGGGGGGGGTGAGAAAGCCGGTTGACACGACGTGCTAAACCGATCGGGGGGGGGGGGGTTAAGGAGAATCCCCTGGGGAGGTGACGACCGGGGAGCGGGAGGCGCTCGGCCCTTGGTTGACTTGCGTTATTCGGATGCACGCAGTCCGCTGCCGCTGCCCGTCCCCCATTCCTCCTCCTTTTCTCCCCTCCTCTGCCAGGGTAGCCCATTTCCTCATCTCCGCTGTTCCTATTTGGTCGCTGCTTCTTGTGTGCCCCGCTGATCGCAGGAAGGATCTCGTGCGAGAGATGGAGCGCATCGCTGGTGTCGTACTGGCGGTGGGTGCAATCAAGGGGGGGGCCGGGGTGAGGTGCGCAACGACGCCAACTGGTCGCCGTCGGGCATTGATTGCATGGGGATGATGGGTTGGGGCGCGCAGCCGACCGCTTTAAGCTGTTATGGATCGTTAGCATAGCTGGTTGTGGGAAAGGCAAAGGGAAATGCGCTTCAGGAGGGGCGGGTGGCGATGGTGTCGCTGTGTGGTTACGAGAGCGACGAACGGATTTGGCCGTATGCGGTCCGCGCTGCGTAACTGGGTGCAGCGAGGTTCCGCCATCAGGGTTCGAAGTTCTTTGAAAAACATTTAACGTATAGGAGCGCGCAAGTACGGTAGGTATCTTCGGAGAGCTGTCGAGGTCTGCAAATCTCTAACATCGCGGCGGGAAGTGTAGTCAGTACGTTCCCTGCCTTTCAGACTAGAAGGCAGAGACACTAATGGGGTCATTACGAAGCAAATCGGCGCAAGGAGTGTTGGTGTATCAGTTTTCACGTTCTGTTGCAACAAATCCACCACACAACCGCACAAATTCGCGAAGGCGACAGCTTCCAACCGCTATAAAACCGCTATAGCCGGCGCCCTGTCCCACACTGCAAACAGAGGCTGCGTCGTAAACAACTTTGTCTCTCTGTTTGCTCGAAGTTTGCAGCCGCACAAAGACGAAAGAACAGAGGTGGTCACACTGCTGCTAATCGTTTCGCGACAGACAGCAGCTGGTGTGGCGATGCTGCTGCTGTTCGCGGACCGAGGGCCTCAGCGGGGCGGATTCTTGCCGAGGATGCTAGGGCGGCAGGGACGTAGAGCAGGCCGCTTTCCTCCCTTCACCGGCAGGACCCCGAGCTCCTCCCTCTTGCCTACCCGCGAGAGGCGTTACCAGCCTTCACCACCAGCGCCAGCAGCACTCCGCTGCGGATACCCATGGACCATCTCGGCCCCGCCCCGGGCCCCCCACTCCACGCACACCCCCAGCCCCCCCTCCCCTCCACCCGCCTGTCCCCGTCCACACCGCAGGCCACCAAGGACGACCACCGGAGGGCCGCTCTGGTGGAGTTCAAGCGGGCCAGGTGGGGACCAGGGGGCGGGGGGGAGGGATAGGGGGGGGCGGGGGGTTACAATAATAGAACCGGTACCTCGACTGGGGAAATGTAGTGGGCCGGGGGGGGTCGCTGCACGCTGCGGTGCTGGCCGACCTCCCCCCCCCCCAGCCAGCCGGCCAAGCCGTCACACATCGCGCAGGAGGTGCTCCCCCCAAACGCCGTCAGCGCCGCCCCGCTCCTTCAGCTCACTGTACCGCACATTAGGTTTTTCCCTTTTTGCTTGACCGACCGTCGCTGAGTCAGATTTTTTGCGGCCGTCACCCCAAGTCCAGTAGCCTGCGCTCGCGTCCAGGTGTCCCGAAGCCTATGCACCAGATACACTTCCCAGGCTGAGAAACCGGCTCGTTTCTGTACCCTCCCCCCCCCTCTCCGCCACCTGCCCAAAGCGACGCCGAGTACGCCTACCGTAAGGCCCACGGTCTGCGGATGGACGGCCGCCGGTGGGAGGTCCGCTGGGCTAGCCGGGACGACTTCAGGTGGGGGGGGCGGGAGCGGGGGGGGGGTAACAACAGCGGCCCAGGGATAGAAGCAGCTGGGGGGGGGGGAGACGGCTGCGCGGTGATGGCAGTCCATGATGGTGTCGTACTTGGCATGAGGTGTCGTACTGGGGATGAGGTGTCGTACTGGGCATGAGGTCCGCTCTTGGCAGGAGGAGCAGTGCGGTGGCTGGCTGGCTGGCTGGGGCTGCTGCTGCCCGGAGGACGGAGCCGGGTGCGCAGTGCCCTCTCAGCACCAGACTCCGCATCCCGCCCCTGCTGCCTGCTCCTCACACCGCCCCCTGCACCTCGTCTCCTTCAGTTTCAGGCGATGTGCCCGGTGGTTCTACCTTCTGGCCTGGAACCCACTGTAACAGTTACTGCTGCCCCGCCCGTGTCCCCTCCGCCCCCCTGCTGGCTGCCAGGGACTTCGGCTGGAAGTGGACCGAGGGCGGCTACGAGAGCGATGACGAGGAGCGGGACACCACCACCTACAACAACACCACCTCGCCGGTGAAGCGGGACAGGAGCAGGTGGGGGCGGGTGGGTGGGGGGGCGAGAACACGTGCGCAGAAAGAAGCACTTGGAGACGAGGGAGGGGGGCATTGCGAGGAAGCCAATGGAGGCGACCTGCAGGGGAGGGTCAGTCAGGAATTCACCCCCCAGGAATTGAAACGATTGGCTGGTTGGGGTTGGTGGTGTTCGCGGGGGGGGGGTGATGCGCCGAAACCCTGTACGGCGGCGGGTGTGGGTGCCTCCTGGCCCTCCGTCCAGACCTCCGGGCGCCCTGCCAGCCCCCGGGGGGAAGAGGGACCACACACGGCGTTGCCCGGCAGCAGCGTTGCCCCGCGTCTTATGACTGCCCCCCCCCCTACCTCCCCCCCCGCGGCTGGCTTGCGTCGCACCGGATAGGTAGTTGGCTCCAACGCCACTGCAACCAACCAACCAATAAACAAACCACCTGCTCCCCCGCAGCAGCGGTCATTTGGGTCACCGCCACCGGGCCCTCACAGCGGTATGCAGGAGGGGCCTGCAACCAGCCAACAAACAAACCACCCGCTCCCCTACGGGTTTCCTCTCATGCCCCCTCCCCTCCCCCTCCCCCCTCCTCCTGGCAGGAGCCCCCGCCAGACGGGGGGCCGGCGCTTCTCCCTGAGCCCGCAGCGGAGTGGAGGATCCGGCTACTGAGCACTGCAGCCGCCAGCCGCTGCTGCGGTGCGCTTTGGGACCCAGGAGTGTGGGGGAGTGGAGGTGCATGCCGTGCAGGTGTCACGGCGGCATGATGGCGGAGGGAGGCGCACTGCAGACGTTTTGGGCTGCAGGCTGCAGGAGGGAGTTGGAGGCGTACGGCGGAAATAGGTGCCGGCAGCAGGGTTCCGTACCCGGGCCTCGCGACATGTGGCGGGCCATCAGATCGATGCAGGGGGGTGCGAGGAAAACCCGTGTACGAGGAAACACCCGATGGAGGGGGGGTGCCGCCCCAGAGTAGGGCCTAGTCAGGCTCAGGCTGCCGGCGCTGGTGCCAGGGAGCTGCAGCGCGCGGTTGTTGAGTTGTTCGGGTTGCGGTGCTGCGGGATGCGTACGATATGGTACGGCATGATAGGTAGCCTGTGCAGGCACGTGCTGGACACTCAGTTGGACACTGCATTGCTCCAGGAGGGCGCACGTGGCGTCCCAGGGGTCAGTTGGAGCCTGAGGAAGCAGGCCGAACGGTGCGGGGGCTGCAGCAGTGAGCAGGGGGCCGGGGGGCACGGAGGTGCTGCCATTCTCGGCCCCCTTGCGCACTAGGTGACGAGGCCAGAGCACGCAGCACGAGCCACGAGACGACGGCGCGGCTGCTGGTTTCGTAGCCAGGCAGTGGCTAGGTTGATTGCAGACTGGCTGATGTCGTGCGCCCATCACGTGTTCATCACGGGTGGTGCCTCGCGTCGTGTCGTTCTGAGGGCGCAGCTACTCTTACACCATGCACATCAACACGGCCCTGTAACGTGCCTCGTTGCCGCGGCCCCTTGCGGCACCACTTAGGACCAACTCAATCACGCACGCCGTATCGCGCGATGGGCACGCTTGCCGGTCACGATCTCAACCGGCAGCTGGTGACACCCGGCCGTCCCCATGTACTGGTGGGCCTGTCTGCCTGCCTGCCTGCACACACCCCGCACCACCAGGGACGCACCCACGGGGAGCGCCTAGCCGAGCAGTCTGCAGCAGCGCGGCTCTTTGGTTTCACCAGGGCAGGCTAGCAGCCACAACCCAAGCATGCGGCGCCGCAGTGCGCTGAGCGCCGATACGGCCATCATCGTTCAGCTGCCCGCTCTAAACAGCTCTGCACACTGCAACACCGAAGCAAGTCCCGAGGGTCGGTTGCCGCAACACCGAATGCTGATCGCCTCCCAGCGTCCTTCGCCTCCCCTCCGCGGGGGAACCCTGAACTCCCTAAGGCTCCCCGGACCCCCAACCCGCATCACAACCGGCTGACGTCTATCCCTGGCGCCACCGACTGGTACTCGCTTAGGCATAACCGCTAATTTACCCCAAGGGATGCTTTCCACCTGAAACCTCCTCATACGTCCGTCGCGTGCCTACCTCCAGGGCCTGCCCTCCCTTGCCCCTCTCGTCCCACCTCTCCTCTACCCCTTCACCGATTCCGTCCCCCCCCCACCTCTCAGTTTTAAGGTCACCCCGCCTCCCAGTGCCCTGCAGCAGTCCCTGCAGCAGTCCCGGCTACCAACTGCCACCACCTGCGCAGCTCTCCAGTTTTGCTCCCCCCAAGCCATTACTTCGGCCGGCAAGGTCTTCACAAGGCCCCACCTCACCGCACTGTCCCGCATGCACCGGCCAGTGCGCCGCCTGGCAGCCGGGGCTGCAGTAGCACACCCTGCCGCCGCAGCCGCCGTCGCAGACCCGCAGCTTCAGCGCCGCCTCACTGGGGCCCTCCAGGTTGGTGCAGCCGGGGTTGGAGCAGGTGGTGAGCACCTTGCGCGCCAGAGCGGGCGACACCAGTCTGGATGCCGCGAACAGGCAGCGCCGCCGGTCGGCAAGCACACGCTCCATCCTCTTCTCGTCGTCCTCCTCCTCCGCGGCCCCCGACGCCTCCGTCCCAGGTGCCTCCGTCCTCACCGCCCGCACCTCGCGCTTCGTGGCACCCCGAACCAAGCTAAACAGCCGTGAGGGCCCCCGCCCTCCCTCGGCACTCGCGGACCCGCTCAGTGTCGCTTCCACGATCTCCAGCAGCTGGCTGTCCGGCGAATACCCGTCGTCCCCCAGCAGGTCCCTCAGTTGCGCAGAGCTCACCCAAAACTCCGCCCGCAACTTCTTGGCCCCTCGGTTAGCAGCGGCCGCCTCCGCCGCCTCCGCGGCGTCCCCTTGCCGTACCATAGCCACGAACTGCTCCGGCAGCAGCAGCACGAGCATGTGCAGGACCTCGAGCAGGTCGGGTGCCATGCTGCAGTAGGGGAGGGGGAATGCCTGGGCGTCGGTTTCGATCAGCGCGAGCGCCATGCCCAGGAGGTCCGAGATCTTGAGATCCTGGATCAGGAACTCCAGCCAACCCGGCGTCGGACCCCGCGCCACACTCTCCCCGGCAGGAGGCGCGCCAGTCGGCGTCCTGTCGGCCTCGCCCTCATCGCCCTCGTCACGGTCTGCCTGCTGGTGCAACCACGCCGCCGCAATCAGCGTGGGCATCCAGCTCAGCAGCACCCGCATGTGCGCGAGCACCATTGACGACCGAGAGAAGTCCGGCCCCGCCCCACATTTGCAATACAGCTCCCCCGCCAGGTAAAGCAACCCCGAGAACGCCGGCAAGAGCTGTACGGCGACGTACGACAGCGCTCGTCCGAGCGGGAGCGCGGGGCCGGCGGGGCCCAGTGCGCCGCGGTTCAGGAACCTGCTGCGACCAACGTCCACCTCCTCCCCCTCCGCTGCCTGCGCTGCCTCCGCTGCCTCCGCCTGCGCTGCCTCCGCCTGCACTGCCTCCGCCTGCACTGCCTCCGCTGCTTGCGCTACCTGCACTGCCGCCGCCTGCACTGCCTCCGCTGCTGTCGCGACCATGTCCGCGGCCTTCATGTCCCTAGCCAGTAACATCACGCTGCTCCTCCACTCCCCCTTGGCGCCCTCACCCAGCATCAGGAGGTGCCGAGCGCTGTCCAGCAGCCATAGGGCCCGGTCGAGAGGCGGCCAGGGCCCCTCTGGGTCCGCATGCCACGTGGCGCCAGCACCGCCGCCGGGACCCATTGCACCCACCGCCGCCAAAGCCCTGGCTACGGCTGGGCTGGTCGGGAACTGCAAGGCTGCGCGGCGCAGCATCTTGGCGACGGTGGCCACCAGGGAAGCCGACTGCGTGCGGTCGCCGAACGCCAGTACGAGCGCCCACACGCAGCCGCTCCCGGACATGGCCGCCGGGAGGAACTCGGACTGCACCTCCTGCGGGCGGGAGGGGGGTGGCAGAAAGAGGGGCGGGAGGGGGCGGGAGTGGGGGTGAGGGGGTTGAGTTGGAGGGGGGGTAGAGGGGGCGAGTGGGGGGGAAGGGGGGGAGGAGGGAGGAGGCGGATGTGTGTGTATTGCGTAGAGACGTGTGTTTGTCACAAGAGGCGACGGAACAGATAGTCCACAGTAAAGAGACATGTTTGGGGCGGGGGTGAGGGTGGGGGTGCCGAGGACGGGTGACATACTGTACACTCGCCGCCGTACTGCCGTACACACCGATGCGTACACCGAGCATGTACTCCGCCTGGGATTCTCCGTTGCTTTGGCCCCTGGACCCTGCTCCCCCATTTGGGTTCCGCCCGCCGGTGCCCCCTGCCCGCATGCTGCACGATGACCGCCATGACCGCGCTCTGGGCGCTGGCCAGACGCGTTCGACGGAGAGAGGTATTTCTGATAGGACTACCTGGCTGTACGCTTGCGTTCATGTATGCGGCCATACGGGTGCTCGCTTGTGCTATCGCGCCTTCCGGTCCCCCACAGCGGCGCGGCACGACTTTTCGGCATCCTGCCACGGACGCTAGCTAACCAAGTCCCGTACAAGTCCACGCCATCAACACGGCAACGGTACCTAACCAGACCGGGGCGGATCTGGGCTTAGGCAAGTCTCGCGCCTGACAGCCGCACCCCATACACGAGCTTTCGTTCCTATCCACGTCTCCTACCGCTCAAGTCACAAAGCCAAGACGTCCCTCGCTTCGCGCCGCTGGGCGGCACGCTTCGCGGGGGCCGGAGGCGGAGGTGGGCCACATGCGTGAGCTGACGGAAATGCTGACTCGCTGGGCTGCACGCTACGCGGCGCCGGGAGTGTCCGTTTAATAGTTTCACGGCTTAGCGGCGAACCAACACATCGCCCCCTCGCCGCCCCTCCCCCTAGGTGCATCCCGCCTCGCCGCTTCCCCATTCGCCATCCCGGTTGTCTGCTTTGCGCTGCACACTATCGCGCACTCCCTTCTTTTTCTCCAATGCACCCACCGTCGCCGAGTCAGTTTTTGCGGCCGTCACCCCAAGTCCAGTAGCCTGCGCTCGCGTCCAGGTGTCCGAAGGCTATGCATCAGATACACTTCCCATGTCGAGTTACCGGTTCGTTTATGTAACCCCCCGCCCCGCCTCTACTTGCCTCCGCACCCCTCCCCCCCCTCCACTTGCCTCCACCATCCGTGAGCCCCGCATGATGCGCTCCATGCTGGGGACCAGTCCAGCGGCCAGGGGGGCAGCGATAGGGGGGGGCGGGCTCGTGGGCAGCCCTGCGGAGGACAGGAAGGGACGCAGACACACAAACATACACACGGCTGGTTATGTCTCCGACACCACGGCTCAGCAGGAGGGAGACGTCGCAAGCACTTCGTTCAAGAAACCCTCTTGCAGTTGCCCGGTGCTGAAGAGTACCGCTCCGTTGTGACAGCGCTACTGCGACCTCCGCAGTCGCCCCCACACGCGGCCTGGTCTGCCCTTGGCTCTCTCCCTCCTGGCGTTTCCGCCAACACGCTGACACAGGCCGCCCCTCTCTCTTCTCCCGCCACCCGCTTGAAGCTCCGTACGCCCCTAGGACGTCTGATGTCCTGGACGCGCTGACATTCCATGTACTCCACACGTTCCCTCCCGCGCCCCCTCGGCTCATCTCTCCTAGCAACCGCCACAACCACCAACACCCACCTCCTGCCTCCTGAAGCTGCCAATTGAGGTGGAACGCGTCGCCCAACTCGTCCCAGTCCAACTCCTCTATCAGCTCGCAGTACTCCGTGGCCCCCCCAGCCAGGGTGAGCTTCAGCACCGCCCAGCGGAGCAGCTCCCGCCACCCCGCCTGCAGCTGCGCCTCCGTCCCGGGGGGCATGCCCGCCCAAGAACCTAGCTCAAGCGCGAAGCCGCACGCGTTCTTTGTGCACTGCAGCGCGGGCCGCACCAGGGCCACCGCGGCTCCGGACGACAGCTGACGCCGCCGCTGGTGTTGCGGTATCGGTTGCGGACCGCTGCCGGCGCCGCCTGCGAGGACGTCTGCAGCGCTCCTGAGCAGCCTCAGACACACGTCCAGGACCGCGGAGGTGTTCATCGGCGGCACTTGAAGCCGAGTCAGCATTTCCGTCAGTTCGCGCATGTTGCCCACCTCCGCCTCCGGCCTCCCCCGCTGCTCCAGCTGCTGCAGCTTCACCTCAAACGAGCGACGAAGGGAAAGCCTGGCTCGCGCCCACTCCCTGGAGCTGCTCCACTCCTTACCGCAGTTCGGCCCCCCAGCGCGGCGGCGTTCGGTGCCCAAGGTCTGCGTGTGGACGAAGAAGCTTTTAGACCAAACCCAGAGCCCCATCTGCGCCACTTTCAGGCTCCCGCTCTCGGCTTGCAGCAACTGTGCGCGCACCGACCGCTCCGGGTCGCCCAGCAGCGGTGCCGCCGCCGCCCCTGCCGGCATGCCGTACACGGCGCCGCCGTCAAGGCAGGCACAGAGCCGCACCAGGTTCGCGGAAAGCATGTACGACAGGCTGGGGCTCGTGGCGATAATCCTGGGGATGGCGTCGTCCAGCCACGTTCGCAGGTCGCCGAGCGTCCCGGACATGATTTCCAGGAGGTGGGCCGCCTCCGCCTCCGCGCCCTCACACGCCGCCAGCAGCATCAGGGCGCGGGCCCAGTGCTCCAAGAACATGCTGGCTTCCAGCTCCTGCCGCAGCCAATAACAGACCCTCATTTGCGGGACGTTTTTGAGGAACCAAAGCACGTCCCTTGCCTCCGCCAGCACCTCCAACGTCGCCTGCAAGCTCCGTCGGGAGGGGTTGCTGGGCGCCAGCAGGGCCGCTGCCTCAGACAGCAGCGCAGCGTAGCAGCGCAACACGTGGGTGGCCAGCAGGCCGACGGCTAGGTCGCCGAGGTCGTCGTCGATGGTCATCATGCCCTCATCAAGGAAGGTGCCGGGCAGACTCTTTGTCAGTTTTGAGCGCAGCGCGGCATGCGCAGCCCGCAGACCGCTGGAGACGCCCGGTGCAAGCGTAGCGGTCGAACCGCGCAACGCCGTTGAGTACAGCGCCAGCAGGCCCGCCCGGCCGTCCCTGCCCACTGCCGACCATACTGAAGCCTGCGTGATGTTGTCGCGGCCGCCATCGGCCCGGTGGATAAGCACGCTCACATCGTCGGCCGCTGCGCCGACCTCGGCATGCGACAAGCTGGCTTGCCCCGCGCTCGCATCGCGCAGCACCTTTGTTCCGAGATCCTTCAGACGAGTCACGGAACGGTCCCATGCGCGTTCAGATGCCGATTGAGCAACGCGTCTAGGACGGGATCCCCGTGGGGGCATTTTCGAAATCGGGTGGAAACGCTATCGTGCGCGCTAATCACCAGTAATACCATCACCTTTTTCATGTATGATGTAGCATTGAACCAGACCTGCAATCCCCTATGCAAGGCGCGAAAGCTGGAGAGGGGTAGGAGCTGCGCTTAAACCAAATGATGCAACCACCGCGTCTGCAATTTGTTCGTTCCGTTACTGGGCAAGATATCAGCAAATGCCGCTGCATTCACTTATTGGGATTGGACGGTTGGCCTGTCGTTATGTAACTTATGTTGCATCATGGCGCGTTCTCATGCAGCTCCTCGTCACCGATGTTGCAAGGTACCGATTAGTGCTTCATATTGTGGTTCGCACTAAACCTTCTGCTTTGTCCACGCAATCCAGGAGAAAAGCCACAGACTCACATGTCGAAGTGAGGATATCGTGCGCGCAAGGGCGCAACCCATACCACCTACTGCAGTTAACGTCTACACAAATATCACCTAGTGAACAATATCAGTTTCCTGCGGTTCAGTCGCTATCCGTCTATGCGTCTGCCTCAGCTATTGGCAACATATCAGGCCTGGAAGCGCCCTTGGACGCGCTGCATTGATGCGTCCTCACGCGCATGTGCATGACAGTCTGTATGGCGCCACGCTGCCCCTGGGTCGCTGGACTCGGCAGCACAGGCGGGACAGCAGGCGGTGTGCGGGCGCTGGCGGGCGGCTCCTGGACAGTGGCTGCCCCCAACTAACCTAGGCTGCCGCCCGTGGGATCAATGCAGCTGCCTCTGAGGCCAGAGCCGGAAGCAGCAGCCTGTGTTTCACAGGCTTGTTTCAATGTCCGCCCTTTCCTCCTTCGGCCTCCCCGCCCCGCCATATGTAGCAGCTGCCGGCGCTGAAGACGGCCGGCGTCAGCGGAACGTTGTGGCAGGTGCGCTGTAGGCCATATGGTGGCCAGTGGCGAAGCTGGGCGCGCTGGGCAGCCAGCGGCGCGGGCGGCGGCGCTCATGGTAGGGCGGGTCGGGGGTGTCATAGGCGTGTTGGGCGTCATGCTCTGGTAGGTCATTGCAGTGGCATTACCTGGGGGCAGTTGTGGTGGTGCCACTTGGGGGCGGGGAGGGGCCCCTCAACGCGGCGAGGCTCCTAGCGGTCAGGCACCAGCCTCCGAAGCCACAAGTGCTCCCCCGTATCCGTCATCATGTCCTCCCGCTTCACCCTGTACCGCCTTTTCCACCTGAAATCCCTGCCACCTTGTTGTTGGTGTCTCCGAAGCTGCCGACCCCGGGCAGCCGGGCCGAGTCCGGCACGAAGCACTGCGAGAAGGCCATGTCGGTGTTATGGACGCAGCGCAGGGCGATCTTGTTCTCGATCTTGCTGGTGCGCCGCCCGTGGTTGCCCGTGCGCACGGTTATGATGTTGGTGCCTAGGTTAGGCCAGTGGCCCGGCTTGCAACCCAGTACCCGTTCGCTGATCCCGTCGCCCTCTGTGTGTGAACTAAGACATGCGTCACGTGCGGCCCGATTCACGTGTCGCCCGATCCAGGTTCATAAAGCCCAATGCATTCCATATTTCCCAATGCATTCCATATTTGGTACTGCGAGCGTTCAGTTCTGCTTTCAATTCCTCCCCCCTCAAGGACGCCTACCACTACAACTCAGCAGCGCGCGCCTCCGCTCCGTCTCACCGCGCCTCTCTTCCGGACCACCAGCTTCACCGCCCTCGGTTTGTCGGCCGTGGATTCGCGGATTCTCTTCAAAACCCCTCGAGGACGGACATCATGGAATGTCCTGGTGTACGGCAGCGGCGCGCTCTGAAGTGCCGCCAGTAGCCGCCGGCTGGGAGGTTTGCTTACCTGTCCAGCCCTTGCTGTCCGTCAGCAGGTGGCCGGTCGCCGTGCTACCTTCGCGTTTCAGCAGGTTGGTAAATTGGCTTCTACGGTTGGTACGTTGGGGACTTGATACGGGTGGTCGCATATCCATGCGCATTGGTAGTTGGGATACGGCGAGCTGGTAGTTGGGAGGTTCCTAAATGGACGTTGATGGTGACGGATGGATTTTGGAGGACTGCAGCAGGGGTGTTGTGTTGTGTGGAACATGGTGGTGCCCCAGAACCACAGCCCTGCGCCCTGCTGGTTGCGCGCTCATGGGGTCCGGCAGGAGCGCCCCTGGCGGTGCATTCGTTCACGGATGTACTTGCTTCCGACAATAACACCCTCCCTCCCCTCCCGACACCCCCCACCACCACCACAGGGTGACTACGAAGACCCACGGGTCGCGGCCACGTGCGGGATCGTCGACAGGCGGGCCAACCCGGAGGCTGCTGAACTAGTGATTTTCGGAACTAATGGGGACATGCGTCAACCCCAGCAGCGGTGGTGCTCTCGCCGCTCATGCGCTCCGGAAAGAGGTTACGGCTGACTCAGGGGACGGCGCGGAAAGTACTATGGAACTGACGGCTAAGCCGCCATACCTAAACGGATTTCGGGGTGCCGGGTCATGACGCGAGCTTAAACGGACGCCCTTTGATCCGCAGGATTGTTCAGGGGTTAAGGCTGCCGTTGCAACTGTCCTAATGGCACGCTTTGCTGGGCGTTTTAGGGTAAGCAGGGTGATGGCGGTGCACGGCGGTGCGGCCCCGGCCAAGCATGGCCCTCTAGTTGGCATTTATTGCGATTAGATGCATGGATCCGTTGTCGGCAGCATGATGACCTTCGAGGTTCGGCATGGCACATAGGCATGCATAGCTGCCAAGGGCTAGTTGGGGTCGCAGACGCCGCCGTCGGCCTGACTTGTTACAATAGGTCCTCACCCCGCCGTTGATTCGGGATGTGTACGCTTGGATTGCCTCCGAGGCTCGCTCGCTGCCGGCACTTGGCGTGGTGGTGGAAAATCGAAGCTTTCCCGTTGCTGAGGTGTATAGGGTCAAATTCTGTGTACATCTGTAATGTTACCGTCACGCTATTTTCAGTGGCATTATGACAGCTCTGGGCTGGTAGGTATTGGTTGGTCTACGTCGCTCTCTTTCGCTCCCTGCCTGTCTTCGGTTAGGTTTTCGGAGGGTCGGTGTTTTGTGTTGCAGGCTTGCAGCATGTTACACGTTGTGAAATTGTTGTCGCAATTGGGATCTGCGCTTTCCTTAAGGGCCTTGACGAACCTACACAATGGACATACATCTGCATCTGGTCTCACGGCACTGGCGGTCACCTGAGTTGCACCTTGCTTACAGCGCGCCAAGCGCTGCCAAGCGTAAAGTAACTATGGCATAAGGGAAGAAGTAAGTTCCAAAGCCGCTGTGAGACGGCTTTTCCCCGGACCGCGAGAACTTGCCGCGAGAGTCAGGGTCAGGGCAATATTTCGCCGACATACACTGTTGCATTGTCATGCGTACATACGGCTCATATGGTTAGGATGAAGCCTTGGCCCTGAGATCCATCGTCATCTCGCAGCTGTCGCCGTACAATGGCAACAGTTTCTCAGACATACAGTTCTACGATGGGTTATGTATGTAGGAATAGTGGAATGACATTCTGTAGTTGTTCGCGCTGTCAAATGAATTCGTTTAGGGTGACCTGAACACGGAATTCTGCCTTGCCCTTCGCAGGCCCTCCGACTCAGCAGCAACCTTTCAAGATGTTACAAAAGACGTCTTTGCAACTACTTTGGCTTCCTTCCGTATGGAGGTGCGCTTGTTCGACGTCTTGCACACTCCGATCCTGCCCGGTGGGAGTGCCTAACCTTCGACTAGACTTAACCTGTTGCACTGCGTGGGTGCAATTGGTTTATATTTGTGAATTTCTGCTGCTTCGCTCGTTAGCATGCTACCGTTGTAAAGGCAAACAGGCTATGGTGTACGCTGACGTCGGCTCATCTTTGCTGGTTCGTTCGTTACTGCATGTGCAATACTTCTGCAGGTGCAATACTTCTGCAGGTACAATACTTCTGCAGGCACAAATTACTATGAAACTACGCCACGGCGGCCGATAGGCGGTATGATTGCTCGGACCTGCAGGTGCCTTCATCAGCCTCAAGGTCTTGACTCAATTACATAAGTTAATGTCTTTCGGCTGTTGATGCTATCCAAAGCCCATATCACGAGGGGCTCAACTCGCAGTCGAAAACGCGGCTCTGAGATGACCTTCGTTTGGCCTGTGCTTGCCATGCTGCTGCTGGACCATGCCCCAATGCAACAGCACACTGAGTGCTGTTCAGTGCTTGTGCAGATGTTCAATTGGCGACACGTGATTCGTAATGTTCGTTGGCAGCGCCCCTACCTTCAACTTCGGCTCGTTGGCCGTGGGTTGCTTGCTGTGTTCGTTCCCAAATGTCAGCCCGCGTGCGAATCCTGGTAACGTTCCCCTCGTAGTTCCCTTTTTTCCACAACACATACAGCGTTGAACGCGGGTGCAAAGGTCGCATTATTTTATATGTATCTCGCCGTCAGTCCGCAGAATCCTGGTTTCCTCTCCCCTTCCTTGCTTTCCCCCTTCGTTCCTTCCACAGGACATACAGCGTACATGGTACTATACTAGGCAGGGTACGATCGCGCGCTGGCGGCGCTGGACTGCAGCCGGCGCTCATACATCAGCGTGCTTGAGGTAGGCCTCGATCGCCTGACTCAGAGAAGCTGTAGGTTGGGGACGGAGTTAGGATAGTAGCTAGGATGCCGCCTGTTGCTTGCCTGCCTGTCCACAGCGCGCGTTCTGACTTGCTCACACCGCGTGCGGGTGCCGTGGATCGATCGGGCGGGGCAAGATAACTGCTGCACTGTTCAGCAGCCAGCACTTCAGCAGCCGCCAGCCAACCGGCACTTCAGCCTGTCAGCCATCCGTACAGCAGCACCCGTCATCAGCTAGCTTCCTTGCAGCAGGAAGCCAGCCTTCGGTGCAGCGGTGGTCTTGCCCCGCCCTTCGTCCCGGCGTACCCGCGATCGGTTCCAAGCCACCGTTGTCGTGAAACCACCGTTGCCGTCACTTGCATATCCTGCTGCTTTAGGTTTAGCGTTAGTTCCCCATGGCTCAATAAATGTACCAATGTCGCTACATGCATACGATGGCTGGAGTACTGCCGCTAACTACTGCTGCATGCCCCTACCTCCATCCTCCGTTTTCGCCCTCCCGCCTACATCGCCCGAGGCCTCCCGCCGTACGCCACCTGCACCCCGGACGACGGAGGGACCATTACTGCGACGATCTTTGTCTGCAAGGGCGGGCTGCCGCCGTCGCCGCCGCCAGGGCCGCCAGGGCCGCCTTCTCCCTCACCGCCGCCATCCCCAGCGCCGTCTCCTTCACCGCCGCCTTCGCCACCCTCGCCGCCGCCAGAGCAGGCAGGGTACGATCGCGCGCTGGCGGCGCTGGACAGCCGGCGCTCATACATCAGCGTGGTTGAGGTAGGCCTCGATCGCCTGACTCAGAGAAGCTGTAGGTTGGGGACGGAGTTAGGATAGTAGCTAGGATGCCGCCTGTTGCTTGCCTGCCTGTCCACAGCGCGCGTTCTGACTTTGTCGCACCGCGTGCGGGTGCCGTGGATCGATCGGGCGGGGCAAGATAACTGCTGCACTGTTCAGCCAGCACTTCAGCACGCAGCCGCCAGCCAACCGGCACCTCAGCCTGTCAGCCATCCGTACAGCAGCAGCCGTCATCAGCTAGCTTCCTTGCAGCAGGAAGCCAGCCTTCGGTTCAGCGGTGGTCTTGCCCCGCCCTTCGTCCCGGCGTACCCGCGATCGGTTCCAAGCCACCGTTGTCGTGAAACCACCGTTGCCGTCACTTGCATATCCTGCTGCTTTAGGTTTAGCGTTAGTTCCCCATGGCTCAATAAATGTACCAATGTCGCTACATGCATACGATGGCTGGAGTACTGCCGCTAACTACTGCTGCATGCCCCTACCTCCATCCTCCGTTTTCGCCCTCCCGCCTACATCGCCCGAGGCCTCCCGCCGTACGCCACCTGCACCCCGGACGACGGAGGGACCATTACTGCGACGATCTTTGTCTGCAAGGGCGGGCCGCCGCCGTCGCCGCCGCCAGGGCCGCCAGGGCCGCCTTCTCCCTCACCGCCGCCATCCCCAGCGCCGTCTCCTTCACCGCCGCCTTCGCCACCCTCGCCGCCGCCAGAGCAGGCAGGGTACGATCGCGCGCTGGCGGCGCTGGACAGCCGGCGCTCATACATCAGCGTGGTTGAGGTAGGCCTCGATCGCCTGACTCAGAGAAGCTGTAGGTTGGGGACGGAGTTAGGATAGTAGCTAGGATGCCGCCTGTTGCTTGCCTGCCTGTCCACAGCGCGCGTTCTGACTTGCTCGCACCGCGTGCGGGTGCCGTGGATCGATCGGGCGGGGCAAGATAACTGCTGCACTGTTCAGCAGCCAGCACTTCAGCACGCAGCCGCCAGCCAACCGGCACTTCAGCCTGTCAGCCATCCGTACAGCAGCAGCCGTCATCAGCTAGCTTCCTTGCAGCAGGAAGCCAGCCTTCGGTGCAGCGGTGGTCTTGCCCCGCCCTTCGTCCCGGCGTACCCGCGATCGGTTCCAAGCCACCGTTGTCGTCAAACCACCGTTGCCGTCACTTGCATATCCTGCTGGTTTAGGTTTAGCGTTAGTTCCCCATGGCTCAATAGATGCATGGAAACAGATAGATGTATTAATGTTGCTACATACGATGGCTGGAATACTACTGCCGCTAACTATTGGTGCATGCATGCCCCTACCTCCATCCTCCGTTTTCGCTCCCCAGCCTAGCGACCTACATCGCAGACTAACATCGCTTCCTCGCCTGCCTACATCGCCCGAGGCCTATCTCCCGCCGTACGTCGCCCGCCGAGATCCTGCGTACGTGCACCTGCACCCCGGACGGACGGAGGGGCCACTACCGCGATGATCTGTGCTTGCAAGGGCGGGCGCTAGGGTGACCTTCCGGCAGCCGTGTTCCGTCATACATGGCTGCCCACCCGCGCATGCCCACCTGCTGGTGACCATCTACAGGGTCCTTAGGGGCAGAATCCCAACAGCGCAGAGTTGCCTATGGATGGCCTGTCGATTGGTGTTCTGGTGGCTTGCCTTTGTTCCGGTGCACGTCGGTCTCTGTCTCCTCCGTCTTCCTCAGTGTCAGGCGATGTGCCCGATGGTTCTACCTTTTGGTCTGGAACCCACTGTAACCGTTACCACGAGCGCAGAGTATTACACGCACGTAGTTGGGAGCGAGCTTGTCGCCGGCGGTTAATAACTTTATTTGAATGCACAATTACCAAATATTTACTGTCGTAGTCCTCCTCATTGGTGTCCCGCAGGTACCTACGATCCAGGGGAGCTCCGCACTTGGGGAACCTACGTTGGTTGCTTGGGCAGCAAGTAAGCGGCTGCATGCCGCCGCCGTACTTAATAGCCGCCGCCGCGCGCTTCTACACAGCAACCGTGCCTCTGGCTGAATTTCCTCCAGCCATGAATTCCAGTCACCGAAGTCGCCGCGGCCCTGCATTATTTACGCGCGGGTTCGACAACAGGCGCATGCGGCAGACACGTACGACAACAGGCGCTTGTGGCAGACACGTACGACGACAGGCGCATGCGGCAGACATGATGACGCAGCTCTACTCGCTGCTAGCGATAGCGGCGCCGCCTGTCCACGCACCCTTCGGAGCCCACCACCACCTCGCTCCGTCCCCGCAAATCGCCCAGAAGCTATCTATCCAGTGGACAGAGGCGCCTGCGCTCTCTGTGGATAAAGTGCGTGCGTGCGTGCAGTGCTTGGGCCGTTGCAGTGCTCGAGCCGTTGCCCTGGTCCATCCGCTCCGATACGGGAGACCATCAGAGACGGCTCCTATCTGTATGTGTGCTTGACGGCAGCGGGCTGCGGCTCGCTGGGCCTTTCTTCTGCTAATGTGGCGCTGGTGGCGACGGCGGCGGCCCCGACGGGGAGTAGTTATGTCGGCCCCGCCGTGTAGGTATGCGGCTCGGTGGAGCGAGGCGATGGCATCTATCGCTGTGCTCCGCGGCCGCTGACGCCAGCGTGCCCTGCTGGTGCGGGAGGCAGCAGGTGCGATACTTTATTATTTACAGTAGGCTTGCTGGTCGGCAGCTGAATGGTCAGGCAGCGCGTGTGGCGGCTAGATAGGAGGCGATGGGACCGATCGAGCTACGTAGCTAGATTGCAGTGTGCGTGTATCGTTCAGGAACTGCATACATGTTGCGGGGCAGGTCGGGCGCTGCTGATGGGAAGAGGAGTCATGGGTGCAGCAGTGGCACGACGGCTAAACATTGACCGCATCACCAGCAGCATCAGACGTTGGAGCGCTGTCGCACAAATGGACGGCCCCGCCGGCGTCGTACGTGGCGCAATGCCTGCTGCGCGTTAACGCCGTTTCACAGTAATGCGCGCATTGGCTGAACGGTTGCCCGCCATGGTGTGCGTGCGTACCCACCGCACGTCGAGCCTGGTGATACCATAGATATTACAGTGGCTTCCGACCAATCACGACCTCCACGTGATGTCCGGACCGAGAGCCATCGGGCAATGTATGTGTCGCTGACCATTGAAGTAGAGGAATGGACGGAAGGACAGAGGGTCTGGTAGTGGTGACATATAGCGTAGAGCGGGCCTGGTCGCCACTGGAGCCGGTGTGTGTGTGCAATATGTCACTGCCGGTGACATGGGGACCAATAATGGCGTAATATGCCTCACATTTAAATGGGGGGGGAGGGGGGGGTTGTGGAAGGAGTGGCGAGGGTTGTCGTGCAGTCGGCCAAGGACGACGACGCAGAATCATCGGCACGTTGCACACGCAGCCTCCAGCTGATAAGTACCGGGAAACCCCGCGTCCCAGCCAAGAAACATCGGTGCCTTATAAGCGCATTGACCCATCTGGCACTGCGGAACATCGCAATAGTCTTCGTTACAGAGGACTTCAGACCCGAAGGTACGTAAGCGGGCACATCACCTGCTGACACTCTAAAGAGACGAGACGGAAAAGGACCCACCCAGCAAATCACCAAAGAGTCAGAACAGGATCCCGGAATGCAAACGCCAGCAACTATCGGAGAGTACGTTGGCTCAAGAGGGCTCCCAGGCGATGCCGTGGCGGCGTCTTGGGCGCTATCGTCCTGGCTGCTTCGCGCGGTGGCAAACCGGTTGGGCAAACCAGCAGGGCGATGCAGACGGCCATGTGCGGCGCTGTTGATGTTACCGCTGTTGCCAGGAAATGCTTTCCGGGCCTCTGCTGCGCCTTCATCGCAAGGCTGGGTGGGGCAGTGTGCAGCAGCCTGCCCCGGTTCAAGTACGTCCACTCCTTCAGTCTGTTCTGCAAGTTATTGCCGCCCGCGTCGTACGGCGGATCGTACATCATGGCGCCGGTGCCCGCCGACGAGGTGTTGCGGCTGCTGGCCTCTCGCCCCTCCCTGGCCCCCCTCCCTGCCCCCTCCCGCCGCCTCACCCTAGCGCAGGCTGCCCTCCCCAGTCATGTCGAGTAGCGTCTCCGCCACCAGCCTCTTCTCCGTCACGGTGTTGGTGTGGCCCAGGAAGCCGCCCACGTCAGCGGCTCCTCTGCCGTACACTGCATCTTGGGCGTGGGGTTGCTCGTTGGGAAGGTGATGGGGCGCTGCTGCGGGTCACCCGCTTGCCATCCCCCACCAACCCACCCGCTCCACCACCTCCAAAAACAGCTGCCCGTCGTCCGACTCCTCCCTGCGGACGAAGCGCTTGACGCACGGCCGGGTCGGGGCGGCGGCGGTGGCGGCAGCGGTGACTCAATCCGTATGTGAGCAGCAGCAAGGCTGGCTGCCGTCTCTGTATCCTCGACTAGTAGGAATGGGACTGCCCGTTCGTCCCTGGGCTGCTCAGTGTCCTCACAAATCTTAGGTACCGATGAATGTTCAAGAGGAAATGGCGTTAAAAAACGCCGTCATCCTGTTGTGGAATCGGAATCCCCTATACTACCTTATTTCCATCTGGCGTTTGCCCAGTCGAATCCTTGCAACCCAGCGTCCTCGTCGTAACGCACAGTGTATCGACAACGATGCTGCCCGTGGACCTGCCAGCTGCACGGTGGCTCTACGTAAGGACCGACTCACGCGACAGCTGCAGGGTGTCCCACGTGCTGTTTCGGACCACATAGCCCGCGTTCGAACGCGCCTTGCAAAGCTGTCAAAACCGTTTGATGAGATACGCCACGCGCTAGCGTGCCATGCCTATCCTCCGCCTCACCTCATAGCTCCAGTAGCTGTGACTCCGCGATCCAGTCGCTGCTCGCCGTCCCCAGCGTCCCTGCAACCTGTGGAATGTGCAAGGCCCATGGCAGCACTTTACAGGACCGGCTCGCACACACTGCCTCCCAACGCGCCGCGGCCCCCTGGTTCTTCCCACCAGGACTACAGCATAGCGCAGCTACTCAAAGCGAGTGACCTTGCGGATCGCACCATGGATGGCGTACGCATCCGCCAAGAGATAGACCTGTGAGGAGGTTGCGGCGGTTGGGAGGTTACTTTGTGGTGATATGGATTTGGAGAGGGTGGGCGAAATGGCGATGAGGCGGAGGACATAGGCAGGGCGTGGACACAAGACCACCCGGGGCTCCCTCCCGGACGGTTCCTCAGCACCAACTATTCCTCCATCCGCACCATGACCACCTTCCTAGACCTGTTCTCCGACACCACCACCACCTACGGCACTACCGGCACCCACAACCTCGCCTAGGGCCCCGGTGGCCACCGCCTCACCGGGACTCCAACTCCGGCGCAGCACTGCCCGGCCGGACCTGCGCCGCAACTCTGAGCTTGAATCCAAACATGCCCTGGATCCGCGCGATATCGCACATGGATCCGTCCGAAATGGAGGCCCGTGCAGAAAGCGGACGCCACCGCCCAAAGCAGCGCCCCCTGGCCCTGCTCCACACTAACAACTGTGATCCTTCGCAGGGCAAGCAGGCACGTTAAGCGCAAGGGTAAGGGTTCCCACTCCAGGGGTGTTCTACGACACATGCCGCACCCGAGTACCCTGGTCGCGAAAGCCTCTGCATGGCAGCCCCACACCGGCGTCACATCCGGCGATACGCGGCTCCTCCAGCATGTCAACCCCGACGCCCCCCCCGCTGCCCGCTCCCCCTTCCGCACCCGGCGCCCCCCTCCCCCAGTCGTGTATGCACACAATGTGCGCGTTGGAGTGAAGCGACTGCGATGAGGCCATCGAGGAGTTGCATGACGAGGTGGCCGAGCGGTCTAAGGCGCTAGTTTCAGGACTACCTGGTGCAGTATCAGGAAGGAAACCTACTAGTCCGTAAGGGCGCGGGTTCAAATCCCGTCCTCGTCAGCTGAGGAGAGGGCTTTTGGCATGCCTGTGGCGTCGAGCGGCCCAACCATGGGCCCGAAGGTGCTGTCCACGGCCGGGCTCAGAAGGGGATGGAGATGAGGCACACCTGGCAGCAAGTTCGGCAATTCAGGCAGCTTCGAAATGTAAGAGTAGGGGAGTAGTGGGATACAGGGTACACGGGTGACAGGGCACGGCGAATCGCAGCAGGCTCGCAACGTGCAGCCATGAAGCGCGCTGGGCTGGGGATTGTGGAAGCACGGTTTGTCCGAACGCATACGTCCGCAGCCACCAGCGTGGCCCTGATAACCTTTGGAACCAACACAAATTCGAAGCTGCCGTTGGTTGGCATCGTCGTTGTGCCGAGAGCCAGGTCCTCGCGCAGCAGGTCCACTTGTTGGTATTCGAATGCCTTTCGCGCCATCCTACCGTCCGCCGACTGCAGCACAGCAGCCTGCTGCTGTCGCCTCCACGAGAGCATCTAGTGGCCGTGTCCTTCCTAATCTTGCTGCAAGATGCAGGCAGCGCAGAAAGGTATGAAAAAGTATTCCTACGCTACCTTTCTACTTCTTCCACCAGCCAAGAGAAGGCAGGCGGGCATCGTATTTTCGTTTGGTTGTGGTATTCAAGTTTTGATTTCAACCAAGGTTGCCTGGTTTATAAGCAATCCAAGATGCGCCAACTACAAGGCCGGTGGAAGCTCACGGCACGGCGACAGAAGACTATATTGTTTAGGTATGTAGCATATACTCAGACTAACATATCGCACTTAATTATTTTGTGCCGCATGCGCACTGGACGGTTAGACTTCCGGTAATTACCCGGTGAACGACACAGTCATGAAGTTCCACGCCGCAGACTATCCAAGACGTCAAACCTCAAACTATTCAAGGCATAGATTCCCACGACGGAAAAAGCTGCTGGCGCTGCTGGGCCTGGTGGAGGCGGTGGACGTGCGGCTGACGTCGGGGCTGCCCTCACCGTGTGGTGTCCGCTGCGTCGGTGGCGGGCCAAGCTGGGCCGAGCCTCCTCACGCTGGGTGTCAGGAACGATGCCGGCGATGCCGTGGCGGCGTCTTGGGCGCTATCGTCCTGGCTGCTTCGCGCGGTGGCAAACCGGTTGGGCAAACCAGCAGGGCGATGCAGACGGCCATGCGCGGCGCTGTTGACGTTACCGCTGTTGCCGGGAACTGGTTTCCGGGCCTTTGCTACGCCTTCATCGCAACGCTGGGTGGGGCAGTGTGCGGCAGCCCTGGGCAGCCTGCCCCGGGTCGAGTACGTCCACTCCCTCCGTCTGTACAGCAAGTTATTGCCGCCCGCGTCGTACGGCGGGTCGTACATCATGGCGCTGGTGCCCGCCGACGAGGTGTTGCGGCTGCTGGCCTCTCGCGCCTCCCTGGCCCCCTCCCTGCCCCCTCCCGCCGCCTCACCCTAGCGCAGGCTGTCCCCCCCAGTCATGTCGAGTAGCGTCTCCGCCACCAGCCTCTTCTCCGTCACGATGTTGGTGTGGCCCAGGACGCCGCCCACGTCAGCGGCTGCTCTGCCGTACACTGCATCTTGGGCGTGGGGTTGCTCATTGGGAAGGTGATGGGGCGCTGCTGAGGGTCACCCGCTTGCCATCCCCCACCAACCCACCCGCTCCACCACCTCCAAAAACAGCTGCCCGTCGTCCGACTCCTCCCTGCGGACGAAGCGCTTGACGCGCGGCCGGGTCGGGGCGGCGGCGGTGGCGGCAGCGGTGACTCAATCCGTATGTAAGCAGCAGCAAGGCTGGCTGCTGTCTCTGTATCCGTCAGGGCCAACGTGCCCATCACGCTTGCACATGTTCACGCAGTGGCACAGCCCCGCCGAGCACTCTGCACCAAACCATACTCGACGAGTAGGAATGGGACTGCCCGTTCGCCCCTGGGCTGCTCAGTGTCCTCACAAATCTTAGGTACCGATGAATGTTCAAGAGGAAATGGCGTTGAAAAACGCCGTCATCCTGTTGTGGAATCTGAATCCCCTGCTACCTTATTTCCATCTGCGTTTGCCCAGTCGAATCCTTGCAACTCACGGTCATCGTCGCAACACACAGTGTATCGACAACGATGCTGCCCGTGGACCTGCCAGCTGCACGGTGGCTCTACGTAAGGACCGACTCACGCGACAGCTGCAGGGTGTCCCACGTGCTGTTTCGGACCGCATAGCCCGTATTCGAATGCGCCTTGCAAAGCTGTCAAAACCGTTTGATGAGATACGCCACGCGCTAGCGTGCCATGCCTAACCTTCGCCTCACCTCATAGCTCCAGTAGCTGTGATCCAGTTGCTGCTCGCCGTCCCCAGCGTCCCTGCAACCTGTGGAATGTGCAAGGCCCATGGCAGCACTCTACAGCGACCGGCTCGCACACACTGCCTCCCAACGCGCCGCGGCCCCCTGTTTCTTCCCACCAGGGCTACAGCATAGCGCAGCTACTCAAAGCGAGTGACCTTGCGGGTCGCACCAGGGATGGCGTACGCATCCGCCAAGAGATAGACCTGTGAGGAGGTTGCGGCGGTTGGGAGGTTACTTTGTGGTGATATGGATTTGGAGAGGGTGGGCGAAATGGCGATGAGGCGGAGGACATAGGCAGGGCGTGGACACAAGACCACCCGGGGCTCCCTCCCGGACGGTTCCTCAGCACCAACTATTCCTCCATCCGCACCATGACCACCTTCCTAGACCTGTTCTCCGACACCACCACCACCTACGGCACTACCGGCACCCACAACCTCGCCTAGGGCCCCGGTGGCCACCGCCTCACCGGGACTCCAACTCCGGCGCAGCACTGCCCGGCCGGACCTGCGCCGCAACTCTGAGCTTGAATCCAAACATGCCCTGGATCCGCGCGATATCGCACATGGATCCGTCCGAAATGGAGGCCCGTGCAGAAAGCGGACGCCACCGCCCAAAGCAGCGCCCCCTGGCCCTGCTCCACACTAACAACTGTGATCCTTCGCAGGGCAAGCAGGCACGTTAAGCGCAAGGGTAAGGGTTCCCACTCCAGGGGTGTTCTACGACACATGCCGCACCCGAGTACCCTGGTCGCGAAAGCCTCTGCATGGCAGCCCCACACCGGCGTCACATCCGGCGATACGCGGCTCCTCCAGCATGTCAACCCCGACGCCCCCCCCGCTGCCCGCTCCCCCTTCCGCACCCGGCGCCCCCCTCCCCCAGTCGTGTATGCACACAATGTGCGCGTTGGAGTGAAGCGACTGCGATGAGGCCATCGAGGAGTTGCATGACGAGGTGGCCGAGCGGTCTAAGGCGCTAGTTTCAGGACTACCTGGTGCAGTATCAGGAAGGAAACCTACTAGTCCGTAAGGGCGCGGGTTCAAATCCCGTCCTCGTCAGCTGAGGAGAGGGCTTTTGGCATGCCTGTGGCGTCGAGCGGCCCAACCATGGGCCCGAAGGTGCTGTCCACGGCCGGGCTCAGAAGGGGATGGAGATGAGGCACACCTGGCAGCAAGTTCGGCAATTCAGGCAGCTTCGAAATGTAAGAGTAGGGGAGTAGTGGGATACAGGGTACACGGGTGACAGGGCACGGCGAATCGCAGCAGGCTCGCAACGTGCAGCCATGAAGCGCGCTGGGCTGGGGATTGTGGAAGCACGGTTTGTCCGAACGCATACGTCCGCAGCCACCAGCGTGGCCCTGATAACCTTTGGAACCAACACAAATTCGAAGCTGCCGTTGGTTGGCATCGTCGTTGTGCCGAGAGCCAGGTCCTCGCGCAGCAGGTCCACTTGTTGGTATTCGAATGCCTTTCGCGCCATCCTACCGTCCGCCGACTGCAGCACAGCAGCCTGCTGCTGTCGCCTCCACGAGAGCATCTAGTGGCCGTGTCCTTCCTAATCTTGCTGCAAGATGCAGGCAGCGCAGAAAGGTATGAAAAAGTATTCCTACGCTACCTTTCTACTTCTTCCACCAGCCAAGAGAAGGCAGGCGGGCATCGTATTTTCGTTTGGTTGTGGTATTCAAGTTTTGATTTCAACCAAGGTTGCCTGGTTTATAAGCAATCCAAGATGCGCCAACTACAAGGCCGGTGGAAGCTCACGGCACGGCGACAGAAGACTATATTGTTTAGGTATGTAGCATATACTCAGACTAACATATCGCACTTAATTATTTTGTGCCGCATGCGCACTGGACGGTTAGACTTCCGGTAATTACCCGGTGAACGACACAGTCATGAAGTTCCACGCCGCAGACTATCCAAGACGTCAAACCTCAAACTATTCAAGGCATAGATTCCCACGACGGAAAAAGCTGCTGGCGCTGCTGGGCCTGGTGGAGGCGGTGGACGTGCGGCTGACGTCGGGGCTGCCCTCACCGTGTGGTGTCCGCTGCGTCGGTGGCGGGCCAAGCTGGGCCGAGCCTCCTCACGCTGGGTGTCAGGAACGATGCCGGCGATGCCGTGGCGGCGTCTTGGGCGCTATCGTCCTGGCTGCTTCGCGCGGTGGCAAACCGGTTGGGCAAACCAGCAGGGCGATGCAGACGGCCATGCGCGGCGCTGTTGACGTTACCGCTGTTGCCGGGAACTGGTTTCCGGGCCTTTGCTACGCCTTCATCGCAACGCTGGGTGGGGCAGTGTGCGGCAGCCCTGGGCAGCCTGCCCCGGGTCGAGTACGTCCACTCCCTCCGTCTGTACAGCAAGTTATTGCCGCCCGCGTCGTACGGCGGGTCGTACATCATGGCGCTGGTGCCCGCCGACGAGGTGTTGCGGCTGCTGGCCTCTCGCGCCTCCCTGGCCCCCTCCCTGCCCCCTCCCGCCGCCTCACCCTAGCGCAGGCTGTCCCCCCCAGTCATGTCGAGTAGCGTCTCCGCCACCAGCCTCTTCTCCGTCACGATGTTGGTGTGGCCCAGGACGCCGCCCACGTCAGCGGCTGCTCTGCCGTACACTGCATCTTGGGCGTGGGGTTGCTCATTGGGAAGGTGATGGGGCGCTGCTGAGGGTCACCCGCTTGCCATCCCCCACCAACCCACCCGCTCCACCACCTCCAAAAACAGCTGCCCGTCGTCCGACTCCTCCCTGCGGACGAAGCGCTTGACGCGCGGCCGGGTCGGGGCGGCGGCGGTGGCGGCAGCGGTGACTCAATCCGTATGTAAGCAGCAGCAAGGCTGGCTGCTGTCTCTGTATCCGTCAGGGCCAACGTGCCCATCACGCTTGCACATGTTCACGCAGTGGCACAGCCCCGCCGAGCACTCTGCACCAAACCATACTCGACGAGTAGGAATGGGACTGCCCGTTCGCCCCTGGGCTGCTCAGTGTCCTCACAAATCTTAGGTACCGATGAATGTTCAAGAGGAAATGGCGTTGAAAAACGCCGTCATCCTGTTGTGGAATCTGAATCCCCTGCTACCTTATTTCCATCTGCGTTTGCCCAGTCGAATCCTTGCAACTCACGGTCATCGTCGCAACACACAGTGTATCGACAACGATGCTGCCCGTGGACCTGCCAGCTGCACGGTGGCTCTACGTAAGGACCGACTCACGCGACAGCTGCAGGGTGTCCCACGTGCTGTTTCGGACCGCATAGCCCGTATTCGAATGCGCCTTGCAAAGCTGTCAAAACCGTTTGATGAGATACGCCACGCGCTAGCGTGCCATGCCTAACCTTCGCCTCACCTCATAGCTCCAGTAGCTGTGATCCAGTTGCTGCTCGCCGTCCCCAGCGTCCCTGCAACCTGTGGAATGTGCAAGGCCCATGGCAGCACTCTACAGCGACCGGCTCGCACACACTGCCTCCCAACGCGCCGCGGCCCCCTGTTTCTTCCCACCAGGGCTACAGCATAGCGCAGCTACTCAAAGCGAGTGACCTTGCGGGTCGCACCAGGGATGGCGTACGCATCCGCCAAGAGATAGACCTGTGAGGAGGTTGCGGCGGTTGGGAGGTTACTTTGTGGTGATATGGATTTGGAGAGGGTGGGCGAAATGGCGATGAGGCGGAGGACATAGGCAGGGCGTGGACACAAGACCACCCGGGGCTCCCTCCCGGACGGTTCCTCAGCACCAACTATTCCTCCATCCGCACCATGACCACCTTCCTAGACCTGTTCTCCGACACCACCACCACCTACGGCACTACCGGCACCCACAACCTCGCCTAGGGCCCCGGTGGCCACCGCCTCACCGGGACTCCAACTCCGGCGCAGCACTGCCCGGCCGGACCTGCGCCGCAACTCTGAGCTTGAATCCAAACATGCCCTGGATCCGCGCGATATCGCACATGGATCCGTCCGAAATGGAGGCCCGTGCAGAAAGCGGACGCCACCGCCCAAAGCAGCGCCCCCTGGCCCTGCTCCACACTAACAACTGTGATCCTTCGCAGGGCAAGCAGGCACGTTAAGCGCAAGGGTAAGGGTTCCCACTCCAGGGGTGTTCTACGACACATGCCGCACCCGAGTACCCTGGTCGCGAAAGCCTCTGCATGGCAGCCCCACACCGGCGTCACATCCGGCGATACGCGGCTCCTCCAGCATGTCAACCCCGACGCCCCCCCCGCTGCCCGCTCCCCCTTCCGCACCCGGCGCCCCCCTCCCCCAGTCGTGTATGCACACAATGTGCGCGTTGGAGTGAAGCGACTGCGATGAGGCCATCGAGGAGTTGCATGACGAGGTGGCCGAGCGGTCTAAGGCGCTAGTTTCAGGACTACCTGGTGCAGTATCAGGAAGGAAACCTACTAGTCCGTAAGGGCGCGGGTTCAAATCCCGTCCTCGTCAGCTGAGGAGAGGGCTTTTGGCATGCCTGTGGCGTCGAGCGGCCCAACCATGGGCCCGAAGGTGCTGTCCACGGCCGGGCTCAGAAGGGGATGGAGATGAGGCACACCTGGCAGCAAGTTCGGCAATTCAGGCAGCTTCGAAATGTAAGAGTAGGGGAGTAGTGGGATACAGGGTACACGGGTGACAGGGCACGGCGAATCGCAGCAGGCTCGCAACGTGCAGCCATGAAGCGCGCTGGGCTGGGATTGTGGAAGCACGGTTTGTCCGAACGCATACGTCCGCAGCCACCAGCGTGGCCCTGATAACCTTTGGAACCAACACAAATTCGAAGCTGCCGTTGGTTGGCATCGTCGTTGTGCCGAGAGCCAGGTCCTCGCGCAGCAGGTCCACTTGTTGGTATTCGAATGCCTTTCGCGCCATCCTACCGTCCGCCGACTGCAGCACAGCAGCCTGCTGCTGTCGCCTCCACGAGAGCATCTAGTGGCCGTGTCCTTCCTAATCTTGCTGCAAGATGCAGGCAGCGCAGAAAGGTATGAAAAAGTATTCCTACGCTACCTTTCTACTTCTTCCACCAGCCAAGAGAAGGCAGGCGGGCATCGTATTTTCGTTGGTTGTGGTATTCAAGTTTTGATTTCAACCAAGGTTGCCTGGTTTATAAGCAATCCAAGATGCGCCAACTACAAGGCCGGTGGAAGCTCACGGCACGGCGACAGAAGACTATATTGTTTAGGTATGTAGCATATACTCAGACTAACATATCGCACTTAATTATTTTGTGCCGCATGCGCACTGGACGGTTAGACTTCCGGTAATTACCCGGTGAACGACACAGTCATGAAGTTCCACGCCGCAGACTATCCAAGACGTCAAACCTCAAACTATTCAAGGCATAGATTCCCACGACGGAAAAAGCTGCTGGCGCTGCTGGGCCTGGTGGAGGCGGTGGACGTGCGGCTGACGTCGGGGCTGCCCTCACCGTGTGGTGTCCGCTGCGTCGGTGGCGGGCCAAGCTGGGCCGAGCCTCCTCACGCTGGGTGTCAGGAACGATGCCGGCGATGCCGTGGCGGCGTCTTGGGCGCTATCGTCCTGGCTGCTTCGCGCGGTGGCAAACCGGTTGGGCAAACCAGCAGGGCGATGCAGACGGCCATGCGCGGCGCTGTTGACGTTACCGCTGTTGCCGGGAACTGGTTTCCGGGCCTTTGCTACGCCTTCATCGCAACGCTGGGTGGGGCAGTGTGCGGCAGCCCTGGGCAGCCTGCCCCGGGTCGAGTACGTCCACTCCCTCCGTCTGTACAGCAAGTTATTGCCGCCCGCGTCGTACGGCGGGTCGTACATCATGGCGCTGGTGCCCGCCGACGAGGTGTTGCGGCTGCTGGCCTCTCGCGCCTCCCTGGCCCCCTCCTGCCCCCTCCCGCCGCCTCACCCTAGCGCAGGCTGTCCCCCCAGTCATGTCGAGTAGCGTCTCCGCCACCAGCCTCTTCTCCGTCACGATGTTGGTGTGGCCCAGGACGCCGCCCACGTCAGCGGCTGCTCTGCCGTACACTGCATCTTGGGCGTGGGTTGCTCATTGGGAAGGTGATGGGGCGCTGCTGAGGGTCACCCGCTTGCCATCCCCCACCCGTCGTCCGACTCCTCCCTGCGGACGAAGCGCTTGACGCGCGGCCGGGTGGGGGCGGCGGCGGTGGCGGCAGCGGTGACTCAATCCGTATGTAAGCAGCAGCAAGGCTGGCTGCTGTCTCTGTATCCGTCAGGGCCAACGTGCCCATCACGCTTGCACATGTTCACGCAGTGGCACAGCCCGCCGAGCACTCTGCACCAAACCATACTCGACGAGTAGGAATGGGACTGCCCGTTCGCCC